>CALYLW010000887.1:152500-250930 GCA_944989445.1 Ampullaceana balthica | reverse complement strand
CGAATTTGTGGAACAGTCGTCCGAAATTGTGGAACCGTCTTCCGAAATCGGGGAACAGTCTTTTGAATTTGTGGTACATTCTTTTAAAATTGTTGAACAGTCTTCAGAAGATGTGGAACCGTCTTCCGAAATTGTGGAACAGTTTTCCGAATTTGTAGATCAGTAGTCCGAAATTGTTGAACCGTCTTCCGAAATCGGGGAACAGTCTTCCGAATTTGTGGTACATTCTTATAAAATTGTTGAACAGTCTTCAGAAATTGTGGAACCGTCTTCCGAAATTGTGGAAAAGTTTTCTGAATTTGTAGATCAATCGTCCGAAATTGTGGAACCGTCTTCCGAAATTGTGGAACAGTCTTCCGAAATGGTAATCAGTCTTCCGAAATTTTTTGAGCAGTCTTCCGAATTTGTGGAACAGTCTTCCGAAATTGTTGAACCGTCTTCCGAAATTGTTGAACGGTCTTCCAAAATCGGGGAACAGTCTTCCGAATTTGTGGAACAGTCTTCCGAAATTGTGTATTCGTCTTCCGAAATTGTGTAACAGTCTTACGAATTGTGGATCAGTCTTCCGAAATCGTGTAACAGTCTTCCGAAATTGTGGAATAGTCTTCCGAAATTGTGGAACCATCTCCCGAAATTGTGGAACAGTCTTCCGAAATTGTGGAACAGTCTTCCGAAATTGTTGAACAGTCTTCCGAAATTGTGGAACAGCCTTCCGAAATTGTGAAACAGTCTTCCGAAATTGTGGAACAGTCTTCCGAAATTGTTGAACAGTCTTCCGAAATTGTGGAACAGCCTTCCGAAATTGTTGAACAGTCTTCCGAATTTATGGAACAGTCTTCCTAAATTGTGGGTCTGTCTTCCGAAATCGTGTAACAGTCTTCCGAAATTTGTGGAACAGTCTTCCGAAATTGTGGAACAGTCTTCCGAAATTGTTGAACAGTCTTCCGAATTTGTGGAACAGTCTTCCGAAATTGTGGAACCGTCTTCCAAAATTGTGAACAGTCTTCCGAAATTGTTGAACAGTCTTCCGAAATTGTGGAACAGTCTTCCGAAATTGTGGATCAGTCTTCCGAAATCGTGTAACAGTCTTCCGAATTTGTGGAACAGTCTTCCGAAATTGTGGAACAGTCTTCCGAAATTGTTGAACAGTCTTCCGAATTGTGGAACAGTCTTCCGAAATTGTGGAAACAGTCTTCCGAAATCGGGGAACAGTCTTCCGAATTTGTGGTACATTCTTCTAAAATTGTTGAACAGTCTTCCGAAATTGTGGAACCGTCTTCCGAAATTGTGGAACAGTTTTCCGAATTGTGTAGATCAGTCGTCCGAAATTGTGGAACCGTCTTCCGAAATTGTGGAACAGTCTTCCGAAATTGTGGAATCAGTCTTCCGAAATTGTTGAACAGTCTTCCGAAATTGTGGAACAGTCTTCCGAAATTGTGGAACAGTCTTCCGAAATTGTGAACAGTCTTCCGAAATTGTGGAACAGTCTTCCGAAATTGTTGAACAGTCTTCCGAAATTGTGTAACAGTCTTCCGAATTGTGGAACAGTCTTCCGAAATTGTGGAACAGTCTTCCGAAATTGTGGAACAGTCTTCCGAAATTGTGGAACAGTCTTCCGAAATTGTGGAACAGTCTTCCGAAATTGTGGAACAGTCTTCCGAAATTGTGGAACAGTCTTCCGAAATTGTGGAACAGTCTTCCGAAATTGTGAACAGTCTTCCGAAATTGTGGAACAGTCTTCCGAAATTGTGGAACAGTCTTCCGAAATTGTGGAACAGTCTTCCGAAATTGTTGAACAGTCTTCCGAATTTATGGAACAGTCTTCCTAAATTGTGGGTCTGTCTTCCGAAATCGTGTAACAGTCTTCCGAATTTTTGGAAGAGTCTTCCGGAAATTGTGGAACAGTCTTCCGAAATTGTTGAACAGTCTTCCGAATTTGTGGAACAGTCTTCCGAAATTGTGGAACCGTCTTCCAAAATTGTAGAACAGGCTTCCGAAATTGTTGAACAGTCTTCCGAAATTGTGGAACAGTCTTCCGAAATTGTGGATCAGTCTTCCGAAATCGTGTAACAGTCTTCCGAATTTGTGGAAGAGTCTTCCGGAAATTGTGGAACAGTCTTCCGAAATTGTTGAACAGTCTTCCGAATTTGTGGAACAGTCTTCCGAAATTGTGAAACAGTCTTCCGAAATTTTAGAACAGTCTTCCGAAATTGTTGAACAGTCTTCCGAAATTATGGATCAGTCTTCCGAAATCGGGAAACAGTCTTCCGAATTGTGGAACAGTCTTCCGAAAATGTGGAACCGTCTTCCGAAATTGTGTAACAGTCTTTCCGAAATTGTGGATCAGTCTTCCGAAATCGTGTAACAGTCTTCCGAATTTGTGGAAGAGTCTTCCGAAATTGTGGAACAGCCTTCAGAAATTGTTGAACAGTCTTCCGAAATTGTAGAACAGTCTTCCGAAATTGTGGATCAGTCTTCCGAAATCGTGTAACAGTCTTCCGAAATTGTGGAACAGTCTTACGAAATTGTGGAACAGTCTTCCGAAATTGTTGAACAGTCTTCCGAATTTGTGGAACAGTCTTCCGAAATTGTGGAACCGTCTTCCAAAATTGTGGAACAGTCTTCCGAAATTGTGGAACAGTCTTCCGAAATTGTGGAACAGTCTTCCGAAATTGTTGAACAGTCTTCCGAAATTGTTGAACAGTCTTCCGAAATTGTGTAACATTCTTCCGAAATTGTGGATCAGTCTTCCGAAATTGTGGAATAGTCTTCCGAAATCGTGGAACAGTCTTCCGAATTTGTGGAAACAGTCTTCCAAAATTGTGGAACCGTCTTCCGAAATTGTGTAACAGTCTTCCGAATTTGTGGAACAGTCTTCCGAAATTGTGTAACAGTCTTCCGAAATTGTGTATCAGTCTTCCGAAATTGTGGAACAGTCTTCCGAAATTGTGGAACAGTCTTCCGAAATTTGTGGAACAGTCTTCCGAAATTGTGGAACCGTCTTCCGAAATCGTGGGAACAGTCTTCCGAATTTGTGGAACAGTCTTCCGAAATTGTGAACAGTCTTCCGAAATTGTGGAACAGTCTTCCGAAATTGTGGATCAGTCTTCCGAAATCGTGTAACAGTCTTCCGAATTTGTGGAAGAGTCTTCCGAAATTGTGGAACAGTCTTCCGAAATTGTTGAACAGTCTTCCGAAATTGTGGAAACAGTCTTCCGAAATTGTGAACAGTCTTCCGAAATTGTGTGAACAGTCTTCCGAAATTGTGGAACAGTCTTCCGAAATCGGGAAACAGTCTTCCGAAATGTGGAACAGTCTTCCGAAATTGTGGAACAGTCTTCCGAAATTGTGTAACAGTCTTCCGAAATTGTGGAACAGTCTTCCGAAATCGTGGAACAGTCTTCCGAAATTGTGGAACAGTCTTCCGAAATTGTGAACAGTCTTCCGAAATTGTTGAACAGTCTTCCGAAATTGTGTAACAGTCTTCCGAAATTGTGGATCAGTCTTCCGAATTTGTGGAACAGTCTTCCGAAATTGTGGAACAGTCTTCCGAAATTGTGGAACAGTCTTCCGAAATTTGGAACAGTCTTCCGAATTGGGAACAGTCTTCCGAAATTGTGTAACAGTCTTCCGAAATTTGTGGAACAGTCTTCCGAAATTGTGGAACAGTCTTCCGAAATCGTGGAACAGTCTTCCGAATTTGTGGAACAGTCTTCCGAAATTGTTGAACAGTCTTCCGAAATTGTGGAACAGTCTTCCGAAATTGTGGAACAGTCTTCCGAAATTGTAGATCAGTCTTCCGAAATTGTGGAACAGTCTTCCGAAATCGGGGAACAGTCTTCCGAATTTGTGGATCCCAAAATGTGAACTCTTCCGAAATTGTGGAACGTCTTCCGAAATTGTGGAACAGTCTTCCGAAATTGTAATCAGTCTTCCGAAATTGTGTAACAGTCTTCCGAAATTGTTGAACGTCTTCCGAAATTGTGTAACAGTCTTCCGAATTTGTGGAACAGTCTTCTGAAATTGTGGAACGTCTTCCCAAATCGGGGAACAGTCTTCCGAATTGTGGAACAGTCTTCCGAAATTGTGGAACCGTCTTCCGAAATTGTGTAACAGTCTTCGAATTGTGGATCAGTCTTCCGAAATCGTGTAACAGTCTTCCGAAATTTGTGGAATAGTCTTCCGAAATTGTGGAACCATCTTCCCGAAATTGTGGAACAGTCTTCCGAAATTGTGGAACAGTCTTCCGAAATTGTTGAACAGTCTTCCGAATTTGTGGAACAGTCTTCCGAAATTGTGGAACAGTCTTCCGAAATTGTGGAACAGTCTTCCGAATTTGTGGAACAGTCTTCCGAAATTGTGGAACAGTCTTCCGAAATTGTGGAACAGTCTTCCGAAATTGTGGAACAGTCTTCCGAAATTGTGAACAGTCTTCCGAAATTGTGAACAGTCTTCCGAAATTGTGGAACAGTCTTCCGAAATTGTGGAACAGTCTTCCGAAATCGTGTAACAGTCTTCCGAATTTGTGGAACAGTCTTCCGAAATTGTGGAACAGTCTTCCGAAATTGTGGAACAGTCTTCCGAATTTGTGGAACAGTCTTCCGAAATTGTGAAACCGTCTTCCGAAATTGTTGAACAGTCTTCCGAAATTGTGGAACAGTCTTCCGAAATTGTGGAACAGTCTTCCGAAATCGTGGAAACAGTCTTCCGAATTTGTGGAACAGTCTTCCGAAAATGTGGAACAGTCTTCCGAAATTGTGTAACAGTCTTCCGAAATTGTGGATCAGTCTTCCAAATCGTGTAACAGTCTTCCGAATTTGTGGAAGAGTCTTCCGAAATTGTGGAACAGCCTTCAGAAATTGTTGAACAGTCTTCCGAAATTGTAGAACAGTCTTCCGAAATTGTGGATCAGTCTTCGAAATCGTGTAACAGTCTTCCGAAATTGTGGAACAGTCTTCCGAAATTGTGGAACAGTCTTCCGAAATTGTGGAACAGTCTTCCGAAATTGTGGAACAGTCTTCCGAAATTGTGGAACAGTCTTCCGAAATTGTGGAACAGTCTTCCGAAATTGTGTAACAGTCTTCCGAAATTGTGGAACAGTCTTCCGAAATTGTGGAACAGTCTTCCGAAATCGGGGAACAGTCTCCGAATTTGTGGTACATTCTTTTGAAATTGTTGAACAGTCTTCCGAAATTGTGGAACCGTCTTCCGAAATTGTGGAACAGTTTTCCGAATTGTAGATCAGTCTTCCGAAATTGTTGAACAGTCTTCCGAAATCGTGGGAACAGTCTTCCGAATTTGTGGTACAGTCTCCCAAAATTGTTGAACAGTCTTCCGAAATTGTGGAATCAGTCTTCCGAAATTGTGGAACAGTCTTCCGAAATTGTGAACAGTCTTCCGAAATTGTGGAAACGTCTTCCAAAATTGTGTAACAGTCTTCCGAATTGTGGAACAGTCTTCTGAAATTGTGGAACAGTCTTCCAAAATCGGGGAACAGTCTTCCGAAATTTGTGGAACAGTCTTCCGAAATTGTGTATCGTCTTCCGAAATTGTGTAACAGTCTTACGAATTGTGGATCAGTCTTTTGAAATCGTGTAACAGTCTTCCGAAATTTGTGGAATAGTCTTCCGAAATTGTGGAACCATCTCCCGAAATTGTGGAACAGTCTTCCGAAATTGTTGAACAGTCTTCCGAATTTGTGGAACAGTCTTCCTGAAATTGTGGGTCTGTCTTCCGAAATCGTGTAACAGTCTTCCGAATTTGTGGAAGAGTCTTCCGAAATTGTGGAACAGTCTTCCGAAATTGTTGAACAGTCTTCCGAATTTGTGGAACAGTCTTCCGAAATTGTGGAACAGTCTTCCGAAATTGTGAACAGTCTTCCGAAATTGTGGAACAGTCTTCCGAAATTGTGGATCAGTCTTCCGAAATCGTGTAACAGTCTTCCGAATTTGTGGAAGAGTCTTCCGAAATTGTGGAACAGTCTTCCGAAATTGTGAACAGTCTTCCGAATTTGTGGAACAGTCTTCCGAAAGTGTGAAACAGTCTTCCGAAATTTGTGAACAGTCTTCCGAAATTGTTGAACAGTCTTCCGAAATTGTGGATCAGTCTTCCGAAATCGGGAAACAGTCTTCCGAATTGTGGAACAGTCTTCCGAAAATGTGGAACCGTCTTCCGAAATTGTGTAACAGTCTTCCGAAATTGTGAATCAGTCTTCCATAATCGTGTAACAGTCTTCCGAAATTGTGGAAGAATCTCCGAAATTGTGGAACAGCCTTCCGAAATTGTTGAACAGTCTTCCGAATTATGTAACAGTCTTACGAAATTGTGGATCAGTCTTCCGAAATCGTGTGACTGTCTTCCGAATTTGTGGAAGAGTCTTCCGAAATTGTGGAACAGCCTTCAGAAATTGTTGAACAGTCTTCCGAAATTGTAGAACAGTCTTCCGAAATTGTGGATCAGTCTTCGAAATCGTGTAACAGTCTTCCGAAATTGTGGAACAGTCTTACGAAATTGTGGAACAGTCTTCCGAAATTGTTGAACATTCTTCCGAATTTGTGGAACAGTCTTCCGAAATTTTGGAACCGTCTTCCAAAATTGTGTAACATTCTTCCGAAATTGTGGAACAGTCTTCCGAATTTGTGGAAGAGTCTTCCCAAATTATAGAACAGCCTTCCGATATTGTTGAACAGTCTTACGAAATTGTTGTACAGTCTTCCGAAATTGTGTAACATTCTTCCGAAATTGTGTATCAGTCTTCCGAAATTGTGGAATAGTCTTCCGAAATCGGGGAACAGTCTTCCGAATTTGTGGAAAAATCTTCCAAAATTGTGGAACCGTCTTCCGAAATTGTGTAACAGTCATCCGAATTTGTGGAACAGTCTTATGAAATTGTGGAACCGTCTTCCCAAATCGGGGAACAGTCTTCCGAATTTGTGGAACAGTCTTCCGAAATTGTGGAACCGTCTTCCGAAATTGTGTATCAGTCTTCCGAATTGTGGATCAGTCTTCCGAAATCGTGTAACAGTCTTCCGAATTTGTGGAAGAGTCTTCCGAAATTGTGGAACCGTCTTACGAAATCTTGGAACAGTCTTCCGAATATGAGGAACAGTCTTCCGAAATTGTGTAACAGTTTTCCGAATTTGTGGAACAGTCGTCCGAAATTGTGAAACCGTCTTCCGAAATCGTGGAACAGTCTTCCGAATTTGTGGTACAGTCCTTTAAAATTGTTGATCAGTCTTCCGAAATTGTGGAATCGTCTTCCGAAATTGTGGAACAGTCTTCTGAAATTGTGGTTCAGTCTTCCTGAAATTGTTGAACAGTCTTCCGAATTTGTGGAACAGTCTTCCGAAATTGTTGAACCGTCTTCCGAAATTGTGTAACAGTCTTCCGAATTTGTGGAACAGTCTTCTGAAATTGTGGAACGGTCTTCCGAAATCGGGGAACAGTCTTCCGAATTTGTCGAACAGTCTTACGAATTGTGGATCAGTCTTCCGAAATCGTGTGACAGTCTTCCGAATTTGTGGAAGAGTCTTCCGAAATTGTGGAACAGCCTTCAGAAATTGTTGAACAGTCTTCCGAAATTGTACAACAGTCTTCCGAAATTGTGGATCAGTCTTCGAAATCGTGTAACAGTCTTCCGAAATTGTGGAACAGTCTTACGAAATTGTGGAACAGTCTTCCGAAATTGTTGAACATTCTTCCGAATTTGTGGAACAGTCTTCCGAAATTTTGGAACCGTCTTCCAAAATTGTGTAACATTCTTCCGAAATTGTGGAACAGTCTTCCGAATTTGTGGAAGAGTCTTCCCAAATTATAGAACAGCCTTCCGATATTGTTGAACAGTCTTCCGAAATTGTGTAACAGTCTTCCGAAATTGTGTAACAGTCTTCCGAAATTGTGTGAATCAGTCTTCCGAATTTGTGGAAAAATCTTCCAAAATTGTGGAACCGTCTTCCGAAATTGTGTAACAGTCATCCGAATTTGTGGAACAGTCTTATGAAATTGTGGAACCGTCTTCCGAAATTGTGGAACAGTCTTCCGAAATTGTGTAACAGTCTTCCGAAATTGTGGATCAGTCTTCCGAAATCGTGTAACAGTCTTCCGAATTTGTGGAAAGAGTCTTCCGAAATTGTGGAACAGTCTTCCGAAATTGTGGAACAGTCTTCCGAAATTGTGAACAGTCTTCCGAAATTGTGGAACAGTCTTCCGAAATGTGTAACAGTCTTCCGAAATTGTGGAACAGTCTTCCGAAATTGTGGAACAGTCTTCCGAAATTGTTGAACAGTCTTCCGAATTTGTGGAACAGTCTTCCGAAATTGTGGAACCGTCTTCCGAAATTGTGTAACAGTCTTCCGAAATTGTGGAACAGTCTTCCGAAATTGTGGAACAGTCTTCCGAAATTGTGGAACAGTCTTCCGAAATTGTGAACAGTCTTCCGAAATTGTTGTAACAGTCTTCCGAAATTGTGGAACAGTCTTCCGAAATTGTGGAACAGTCTTCCGAATTTGTGGAACAGTCTTCCGAAAATTGTGGAACAGTCTTCCGAAATTGTGTAACAGTCTTCCGAATTTGTGGAACAGTCTTCTGAAATTGTGGAACCGTCTTCCCGAAATCGGGGAACAGTCTTCCGAATTTGTGGAACAGTCTTCCGAAATTGAGGAACCGTCTTCCGAAATTGTGGAACCGACTTACGAAATCTTGGAACAGTCTTCCGAATATGAGGAACAGTCTTCCGAAATTGTGTAACAGTTTTCCGAATTTGTGGAACAGTCTTCCGAATTTGTGGAAGAGTCTTCCGGAATTATGGAACAGTCTTCCGAAATTGTTGAACAGTCTTCCGAATTTGTTGAACAGTCTTCCGAAATTGTGAAACCGTCTTCCGAAATTTTAGAACAGTCTTCCGAAATTGTTGAATAGTCTTCCGAAATTATGGATCAGTCTTCCGAAATCGGGAAACAGTTTTCCGAAAATGTGGAACCGTCTTCCGAAATTGTGTAACAGTTTTCCTAATTTGTGTAACATTCTTCTGAAATTGTGGAACAGTCTTCCCAAATTATGGAACAGCCTTCCGAAATTGCTGAACAGTCTTAAGAAATTGTTGTACAGTCTTCCGAAATTGTTTAACATTCTTCAGAAATTGTGGATCAGTCTTCCGAATATGTGGAAAAGTCTTCCAAAATTGTAGAACAGTCTTCCGAAATTGTAAATCAGTTTTCCGAAATCATGTAACAGTCTTCCGAATTTGTGGAAGAGTCTTACGAAATTGTGGCACAGTCTTCCGAAATTGTGGAACCGTCTTTCAAAATTGTGTTAAATTTTTCTGAAATTGTGTGAACAGTCTTCCGAAATCGTGTAACAGTCTTCCGAATTTGTGGAAGAGTCTTTCGAAATTGTGGAACAGTCTTCCGAAATTGCTGAACCGTCTTCCGAAATCTTGGATCAGTCTTCCGAATATGAGGAACAGTCTTACAAAATTGTGTAACAGTTTTCCGAATTTGTGGAACAGTCGTCCGAAATTGTGGAACCGTCTTCCGAAATCGGGGAACAGTCTTCCGAATTTGTGGTACATTCTTCCAAAATTGTTGAACAGTCTTCCGAAATTGTGGAACCGTCTTCCGAAATCTTGGAACAGTCTTCCGAATATGAGGAACAGTCTTCCGAAATTGTGTAACAGTTTTCCGAATTTGTGGAACAGTCGACCGAAATTGTGGAACCGTCTTCCGAAATCGGGGAACAGTCTTCCGAATTTGTGGTACATTCTTTTAAAATTGTTGAACAGTCTTCCGAAATTGTGGAACCGTCTTCCGAAATTGTGGAACAGTTTTCCGAATTTGTAGATCATTCGTCCGAAATTGTTGAACCGTCTTTTGAAATCGGAGAACAGTCTTCCGAATTTGTGGTACAGTCTCCCAAAATTGTTGAACAGTCTTCCGAAATTGTGGAATCGTCTTCCGAAATTGTGGAACAGTCTTCCGAAATTGTAATTCAGTCTTCCGAAATTGTTTAACAGTCTTCCGAATTTGTTGAACCGTCTTCCGAAATTGTGTAACAGTCTTCCGAGTTTGTGGAACAGTCTTCTGAAATTGTGGAACGGTCTTCCAAAATCGGGGAACAGTCTTCAAAATTTGTGGAACAGTTTTCCGAAATTGTGTATTCGTCTTCCGAAATTATGTAACAGTCTTACGAATTGTGGATCAGTCTTCCGAAATCGTGTAACAGTCTTCCGAAATTGTGGAATAGTCTTCCGAAATTGTGGAACCATCTCCCAAAATTGTGGAACAGTCTTCCGAAATTGTGGAACAGTCTTCCGAAATTGTTGAACAGTCTTCCGAAATTGTGGAACAGCCTTCCGAAATTGTTGAACAGTCTTCCGAATTTATGGAACAGTCTTCCTAAATTGTGGGTCTGTCTTCCGAAATCGTGTAACAGTCTTCCGAATTTTTGGAAGAGTCTTCCGGAATTGTGGAACAGTCTTCCGAAATTGTTGAACAGTCTTCCGAAATTGTGGAACCGTCTTCCAAAATTGTAGAACATGCTTCCGAAATTGTTGAACAGTCTTCCGAAATTGTTGAACAGTCTTCCGAAATTGTGGATCAGTCTTCCGAAATCGTGTAACAGTCTTCCGAATTTGTGGAAGAGTCTTCCGGAATTATGGAACAGTCTTCCGAAATTGTTGAACAGTCTTCCGAATTTGTGGAACAGTCTTCCGAAATTGTGAAACCGTCTTCCGAATTTTTAGAACAGTCTTCCAAAATTGTTGAACAGTCTTCCGAAATTATGGATCAGTCTTCCGAAATCGGGAAACAGTTTTCCGAATTTGTGGAACAGTTTTCCGAAAATGTGGAACCGTCTTCCGAAATTGTGTAACAGTTTTCCTAAATTGTGGATCAGTCTTCCATAATCGTCTAACAGTCTTCCGAATTTGTGGAAGAGTCTTCCGAAATTGTGGAACAGCCTTCAAAAATTGTTGAACAGTCTTCCGAAATTGTAGAACAGTCTTCCGAAATTGTGGATCAGTCTTCGAAATCGTGTAACAGTCTTCCGAAATTGTGGAACAGTCTTACGAAATTGTGGAACAGTCTTCCGAAATTGTGGAACAGTCGTCCGAAATTGTGGAACCGTCTTCCGAAATCGGGGAACAGTCTTCCGAATTTGTGGTACATTCTTCCAAAATTGTTGAACAGTCTTCCGAAATTGTGGAACCGTCTTCCGAAATCTTGGAACAGTCTTCCGAATATGAGGAACAGTCTTCCAAAATTGTGTAACAGTTTTCCGAATTTGTGGAACTGTCGTCCGAAATTGTGGAACCGTCTTCCGAAATCGGGGAACAGTCTTTCGAATTTGTGGTACATTCTTTTAAAATTGTTGAACAGTCTTCCGAAATTGTGGAACCGTCTTCCGAAATTGTGGAACAGTTTTCCGAATTTGTAGATCAGTCGTCCGAAATTGTTGAACCGTCTTTTGAAATCGGAGAACAGTCTTCCGAATTTGTGGTACAGTCTCCCAAAATTGTTGAACAGTCTTCCGAAATTGTGGAATCGTCTTCCGAAATTGTGGAACAGTCTTCCGAAATTGTAATTCAGTCTTCCGAAATTGTTTAACAGTCTTCCGAGTTTGTGGAACAGTCTTCTGAAATTGTGGAACGGTCTTCAAAAATCGGGGAACAGTCTTCCAAATTTGTGGAACAGTCTTCCGAAATTGTGTATTCGTCTTCCGAAATTGTGTAACAGTCTTACGAATTGTGGATCAGTCTTCCGAAATCGTGTAACAGTCTTCCGAAATTGTGGAATAGTCTTCCGAAATTGTGGAACCATCTCCCGAAATTGTGGAACAGTCTTCCGAAATTGTTGAACAGTCTTCCGAAATTGTTGAACAGTCTTCCGAAATTGTGGAACAGCCTTCCGAAATTATTGAACAGTCTTCCGAATTTATGGAACAGTCTTCCTAAATTGTGGGTCTGTCTTCCGAAATCGTGTAACAGTCTTCCGAATTTTTTGAAGAGTCTTCCGGAATTGTGGAACAGTCTTCCGAAATTGTTGAAAAGTCTTCCGAATTTGTGGAACAGTCTTCCGAAATTGTGGAACCGTCTTCCAAAATTGTACAACAGGCTTCCGAAATTGTTGAACAGTCTTCCGAAATTGTGGAACAGTCTTCCGAAATTGTGGATCAGTCTTCCGAAATCGTGTAACAGTCTTCCGAATTTGTGGAAGAGTCTTCCGGAATTATGGAACAGTCTTCCGAAATTGTTGAACAGTCTTCCGAATTTGTGGAACAGTCTGTCGAAATTGTGAAACCGTCTTCCGAAATTTTAGAACAGTCTTCAGAAATTGTTGAACAGTCTTCCGAAATTATGGATCAGTCTTCCGAAATCGGGAAACAGTTTTCCGAATTTGTGGAACAGTTTTCCGAAAATGTGGAACCGTCTTCCGAAATTGTGTAACAGTTTTCCTAAATTGTTGATCAGTCTTCCATAATCGTGTAACAGTCTTCCGAATTTGTGGAAGAGTCTTCCGAAATTGTGGAACAGCCTTCAAAAATTGTTGAACAGTCTTCCGAAATTGTAGAACAGTCTTCCGAAATTGTGGATCAGTCTTCGAAATCGTGTAACAGTCTTCCGAAATTGTGGAACAGTCTTACGAAATTGTGAACAGTCTTCCGAAATTGTGGAACAGTCGTCCGAAATTGTGGAACCGTCTTCCGAAATCGGGGAACAATCTTCCGAATTTGTGGTACATTCTTCCAAAATTGTTGAACAGTCTTCCGAAATTGTGGAACCGTCTTCCGAAATCTTGGAACAGTCTTCCGAATATGAGGAACAGTCTTCCGAAATTGTGTAACAGTTTTCCGAATTTGTGGAACTGTCGTCCGAAATTGTGGAACCGTCTTCCGAAATCGGGGAACAGTCTTCCGAATTTGTGGTACATTCTTTTAAAATTGTTGAACAGTGTTCCGAAATTGTGGAACCGTCTTCCAAAATTGTAGAACAGGCTTCAGAAATTGTTGAAAAGTCTTCCGAAATTGTGGATCAGTCTTCCGAAATCGTGTAACAGTCTTCCGAATTTGTGGAAGAGTCTTCCGGAATTGTGGAACAGTCTTCCGAAATTGTTGAACAGTCTTCCGAATTTGTGGAACAGTCTTCCGAAAGTGTGAAATCGTCTTCCGAAATTTTAGAACAGTCTTCCGAAATTGTTGAACAGTCTTCCGAAATTATGGATCAATCTTCCGAAATCGGGAAACAGTCTTCCGAATTCGTGGAACAGTCTTCCGAAAATGTGGAACCGTCTTCCGAAATTGTGTAACAGTTTTCCGAAATGTGAATCAGTCTCCATAATCGTGTAACAGTCTTCCGAAATTGTGGAAGAATCTCCGAAATTGTGGAACAGCCTTCCGAAATTGTTGAACAGTCTTCGGAAATTATGTAACAGTCTTCCGAAATTGTGGATCAGTCTTCCGAAATCGTGTGACTGTCTTCCGAATTTGTGGAAGAGTCTTCCGAAATTGTGGAACAGCCTTCATAAATTGTTGAACAGTCTTCCGAAATTGTAGAACAGTCTTCCGAAATTGTGGATCAGTCTTCGAAATCGTGTAACAGTCTTCCGAAATTGTGAAACAGTCTTACGAAATTGTGGAACAGTCTTCCAAAATTGTTGAACATTCTTCCGAATTTGTGGAAACAGGCTTCCGAAATTTTGGAACCGTCTTCCAAAATTGTGTAACATTCTTCCGAAATTGTGGAACAGTCTTCCGAATTTGTGGAAGAGTCTTCCCAAATTATAGAACAGCCTTCCGATATTGTTGAACAGTCTTACGAAATTGTTGTACAGTCTTCCGAAATTGTGTAACATTCTTCCGAAATTGTGTATCAGTCTTCCGAAATTGTGGAATAGTCTTCCGAAATCGGGGAACAGTCATCCGAATTTGTGGTACATTCTTTTAAAATTGTTGAACAGTCTTCCGAAATTGTGGAACCGTCTTCCGAAATTGTGGAACAGTTTTCCGAATTTGTAGATCAGTCGTCCGAAATTGTTGAACCGTTTTCCGAAATCGGGGAACAGTCTTCCGAATTTGTGGTACAGTCTCCCAAAATTGTTGAACAGTCTTCTGAAATTGTGGAATCGTCTTCCGAAATTGTGGATCAGTCTTCCGAAATTGTAATTCAGTCTTCCGAAATTGTTTAACAGTCTTCCGAATTGGTTGAACCGTCTTCCAAAATTGTTTAACAGTCTTCCGAGTTTGAAGAACAGTCTTCTGAAATTGTGGAACGGTCTTCCAAAATCGGGGAACAGTCTTCCAAATTTGTGGAACAGTCTTCCGAAATTGTGTATTCGTCTTCCGAAATTGTGTAACAATATTACGAATTGTGGATCTGTCTTTTGAAATCGTGTAACAGTCTTCCGAAATTTGTGGAATAGTCTTCCGAAATTGTGGAACCATCTCCCGAAATTGTGGAACAGTCTTCCGAAATTGTTGAACAGTCTTCCGAATTTATGGAACAGTCTTCCTAAATTGTGGGTCTGTCTTCCGAAATCGTGTAACAGTCTTCCGAATTTTTGGAAGAGTCTTCCGGAATTGTGGAACAGTCTTCCGAAATTGTTGAACAGTCTTCCGAATTTGTGGAACAGTGTTCCGAAATTTTGGAACCGTCTTCCAAAATTGTAGAACAGGCTTCCGAAATTGTTGAAAAGTCTTCCGAAATTGTGGATCAGTCTTCCGAAATCGTGTAACAGTCTTCCAAATTTGTGGAAGAGTCTTCCGGAATTGTGGAACAGTCTTCCGAAATTGTTGAACAGTCTTCCGAATTTGTGGAACAGTCTTCCGAAAGTGTGAAATCGTCTTCCGAAATTTTAGAACAGTCTTCCGAAATTGTTGAACAGTCTTCCGAAAATATGGATCAATCTTCCGAAATCGGGAAACAGTCTTCCGAATTCGTGGAACAGTCTTCCGAAAATGTGGAACCGTCTTCCGAAATTCTGTAACAGTTTTCCGAAATTGTGAATCAGTCTTCCATAATCGTGTAACAGTCTTCCGAAATTGTGGAAGAATCTCCGAAATTGTGGAACAGCCTTCCGAAATTGTTTGAACAGTCTTCGGAAATTATGTAACAATCTTCCGAAATTGTGGATCAGTCTTCCGAAATCGTGTGACTGTCTTCCGAATTTGTGGAACAGCCTTCAGAAAATGTTGAACAGTCTTCCGAAATTGTAGAACAGTCTTCCGAAATTGTGGATCAGTCTTCGAAATCGTGTAACAGTCTTCCGAAATTGTGGAACAGTCTTACGAAATTGTGGAACAGTCTTCCATAATTGTTGAACATTCTTCCGAATTTGTGGAACAGTCTTCCGAAATTTTGGAACCGTCTTCCAAAATTGTGTAACATTCTTCCGAAATTGTGGAACAGTCTTCCGAATTTGTGGAAGAGTCTTCCCAAATTATAGAACAGCCTTCCGATATTGTTGAACAGTCTTACGAAATTGTTGTACAGTCTTCCGAAATTGTGTAACATTCTTCCGAAATTGTGTATCAGTCTTCCGAAATTGTGGAATAGTCTTCCGAAATCGGGGAACAGTCATCCGAATTTGTGGAACAGTCTTATGAAATTGTGGAACCGTCTTCCCAAATCGGGGAACAGTCTTCCGAAATTGTTGAACAGTCTTCCGAAATTGTGGAACAGTCTTCCGAAAGTGTGAATCGTCTTCCGAAATTTTAGAACAGTCTTCCGAAATTGTTGAACAGTCTTCCGAAATTATGGATCAATCTTCCGAAATCGGGAAACAGTCTTCCGAATTCGTGGAACAGTCTTCCGAAAATGTGGAACCGTCTTCCGAAATTGTGTAACAGTCTTCCGAAATTGTGGAAGAATCTCCGAAATTGTGGAACAGCCTTCCGAAATTGTTGAACAGTCTTCGGAAATTATGTAACAGTCTTCCGAAATTGTGGATCAGTCTTCCGAAATCGTGTGACTGTCTTCCGAATTTGTGGAAGAGTCTTCCGAAATTGTGGAACAGCCTTCAGAAATTGTTGAACAGTCTTCCGAAATTGTAGAACAGTCTTCCGAAATTGTGGATCAGTCTTCGAAATCGTGTAACAGTCTTCCGAAATTGTGGAACAGTCTTACGAAATTGTGGAACAGTCTTCCAAAATTGTTGAACATTCTTCCGAATTTGTGGAACAGTCTTCCGAAATTTTGGAACCGTCTTCCAAAATTGTGTAACATTCTTCCGAAATTGTGGAACAGTCTTCCGAATTTGTGGAAGAGTCTTCCCAAATTATAGAACAGCCTTCCGATATTGTTGAACAGTCTTACGAAATTGTTGTACAGTCTTCCGAAATTGTGTAACATTCTTCCGAAATTGTGTATCAGTCTTCCGAAATTGTGGAATAGTCTTCCGAAATCGGGGAACAGTCATCCGAATTTGTGGTACATTCTTTTAAAATTGTTGAACAGTCTTCCGAAATTGTGGAACCGTCTTCCGAAATTGTGGAACAGTTTTCCGAATGTGTAGATCAGTCGTCCGAAATTGTTGAACCGTTTTCCGAAATCGGGGAACAGTCTTCCGAATTTGTGGTACAGTCTCCCAAAATTGTTGAACAGTCTTCTGAAATTGTGGAATCGTCTTCCGAAATTGTGGATCAGTCTTCCGAAATTGTAATTCAGTCTTCCGAAATTGTTTAACAGTCTTCCGAATTGGTTGAACCGTCTTCCAAAATTGTTTAACAGTCTTCCGAGTTTGAAGAACAGTCTTCTGAAATTGTGGAACGGTCTTCCAAAATCGGGGAACAGTCTTCCAAATTTATGGAACAGTCTTCCGAAATTGTGTATTCGTCTTCCGAAATTGTGTAACAATATTACGAATTGTGGATCTGTCTTTTGAAATCGTGTAACAGTCTTCCGAATTTGTGGAATAGTCTTCCGAAATTGTGGAACCATCTCCCGAAATTGTGGAACAGTCTTCCGAAATTGTTGAACAGTCTTCCGAATTTATGGAACAGTCTTCCTAAATTGTGGGTCTGTCTTCCGAAATCGTGTAACAGTCTTCCGAATTTTTGGAAGAGTCTTCCGGAATTGTGGAACAGTCTTCCGAAATTGTTGAACAGTCTTCCGAATTTGTGGAACAGTGTTCCGAAATTGTGGAACCGTCTTCCAAAATTGTAGAACAGGCTTCCGAAATTGTTAAAAAGTCTTCCGAAATTGTGGATCAGTCTTCCGAAATCGTGTAACAGTCTTCCGAATTTGTGGAAGAGTCTTCCGGAATTGTGGAACAGTCTTCCGAAATTGTTGAACAGTCTTCCGAATTTGTGGAACAGTCTTCCGAAAGTGTGAAATCGTCTTCCGAAATTTTAGAACAGTCTTCCGAAATTGTTGAACAGTCTTCCGAAAATATGGATCAATCTTCCGAAATCGGGAAACAGTCTTCCGAATTGGTGGAACAGTCTTCCGAAAATGTGGAACCGTCTTCCGAAATTCTGTAACAGTTTTCCGAAATTGTGAATCAGTCTTCCATAATCGTGTAACAGTCTTCCGAAATTGTGGAAGAATCTCCGAAATTGTGGAACAGCCTTCCGAAATTGTTGAACAGTCTTCGGAAATTATGTAACAGTCTTCCGAAATTGTGGATCAGTCTTCCGAAATCGTGTGACTGTCTTCCGAATTTGTGGAAGAGTCTTCCGAAATTGTGGAACAGCCTTCAGAAATTGTTGAACAGTCTTCCGAAATTGTAGAACAGTCTTCCGAAATTGTGGATCAGTCTTCGAAATCGTGTAACAGTCTTCCGAAATTGTGGAACAGTCTTACGAAATTGTGGAACAGTCTTCCATAATTGTTGAACATTCTTCCGAATTTGTGGAACAGTCTTCCGAAATTTTGGAACCGTCTTCCAAAATTGTGTAACATTCTTCCGAAATTGTGGAACAGTCTTCCGAATTTGTGGAAGAGTCTTCCCAAATTATAGAACAGCCTTCCGATATTGTTGAACAGTCTTACGAAATTGTTGTACAGTCTTCCGAAATTGTGTAACATTCTTCCGAAATTGTGTATCAGTCTTCCGAAATTGTGGAATAGTCTTCCGAAATCGGGGAACAGTCATCCGAATTTGTGGAACAGTCTTATGAAATTGTGGAACCGTCTTCCCAAATCGGGGAACAGTCTTCCGAATTTGTGGAACAGTCTTCCGAAATTGTAGAACCGTCTTCCGAAATTGTGTATCAGTCTTCCGAATTGTGGATCAGTCTTCCGAAAACGTGTAACAGTCTTCCGAATTTGTGGAAGAGTCTTCCGAAATTGTGGAACCGTCTTACGAAATCTTGGAACAGTCTTCCGAATATGAGGAACAGTCTTCCGAAATTGTGTAACAGTTTTCCGAATTTGTGGAACAGTCGTCCGAAATTGTGAAACCGTCTTCCGAAATCGTGGAACAGTCTTCCGAATTTGTGGTACAGTCCTTTAAAATTGTTGATCAGTCTTCCGAAATTGTGGAATCGTCTTCCGAAATTGTGGAACAGTCTTCTGAAATTGTGGTTCAGTCTTCCGAAATTGTTGAACAGTCTTCCGAATTTGTGGAACAGTCTTCCGAAATTGTTGAACAGTCTTCCGAAATTGTGTAACAGTCTTCCGAATTTGTGGAATAGTCTTCTGAAATTGTGGAACGGTCTTCCGAATTTGTGGAACAGTCTTCCGAAATTTTGGAACCGTCTTCCAAAATTGTGTAACATTCTTCCGAAATTGTGGAACAGTCTTCCGAATTTGTGGAAGAGTCTTCCCAAATTATAGAACAGCCTTCCGATATTGTTGAACAGTCTTACGAAATTGTTGTACAGTCTTCCGAAATTTTGTAACATTCTTCCGAAATTGTGTATCAGTCTTCCGAAATTGTGGAATAGTCTTCCGAAATCGGGGAACAGTCTTCCGAATTTGTGGAAAAATCTTCCAAAATTGTGGAACCGTCTTCCGAAATTGTGTAACAGTCATCCGAATTTGTGGAACAGTCTTATGAAATTGTGGAACCGTCTTCCCAAATCGGGGAACAGTCTTCCGAATTTGTGGAACAGTCTTCCGAAATTGTGGAACCGTCTTCCGAAATTGTGTATCAGTCTTCCGAATTGTGGATCAGTCTTCCGAAATCGTGTAACAGTCTTCCGAATTTTTTGAAGAGTCTTCCGAAATTGTGGAACCGTCTTACGAAATCTTGGAACAGTCTTCCGAATATGAGGAACAGTCTTCCGAAATGGTGTAACAGTTTTCCGAATTTGTGGAACAGTCTTCCGAATTTGTGGTACAGTCCTCCAAAATTGTTGAACCGTCTTCCAAAATTGTGGAATCGTCTTCCGTAATTGTGGAACAGTCTTCCGAAATTGTGGTTCAGTCTTCCGAAATTGTTGAACAGTCTTCCGAATTTGTTGAACAGTCTTCCGAAATTGTTGAACCGTCTTCCGAAATTGTGTAACAGTCTTCCGAATTTGTGGAACAGTCTTCTGAAATTGTGGAACGGTCTTCCGAAATCGGGGAACAGTCTTCCGAAATAGTGTAACAGTCTTTCGAAATTGTGAAACAGTCTTCCCAAATTGTGGAAACATCTCCCGAAATTGTGGAACAGTCTTCCGAAAATGTGAAACCGTCTTCCGAAATTGTTTAACAGTCTTCCGAAATTGTGGATCAGTATTCCATAATCGTGTAACAGTCTTCCGAATTTGTGGAAGAATCTTTCGAAATTGTGGAACAGCCTTCCGAAATTGTTGAACAGTCTTCCGAAATTATGTAACAGTCTTCCAAAATTGTGGATCAGTCTTCCAAAATCGTGTAACAGTCTTCCGAATTTGTGAAAGAGTCTTCCGAAATTGTTGAACAGCCTTCAGAAATTGTTGAACAGTCTTCCGAAATTGTAGAACAGTCTTCCGAAATTGTGGATCTGTCTTCCATAATCGTGTAACAGTCTTCCGAATTTGTGGAAGAGTCTTTCGAAATTGTGGAACAGCCTTCCGAAATTTTTGAACAGTCTTCGGAAATTATGTAACAGTCTTCCGAAATTGTGGATCAGTCTTCCGAAATCGTGTGACTGTCTTCCGAATTTGTGGAACAGCCTTCAGAAATTGTTGAACAGTCTTCCGAAATTGTAGAACAGTCTTCCGAAATTGTGGATCAGTCTTCGAAATCGTGTAACAGTCTTCCGAAATTGTGGAACAGTCTTACGAAATTGTGGAACAGTCTTCCAAAATTGTTGAACAGTCTTCCGAATTTGTGGAAGAGTCTTCCCAAATTATAGAACAGCCTTCCGATATTGTTGAACAGTCTTACGAAATTGTGGAACAGTCTTCCAAAATTGTTGAACAGTCTTCCGAATTTGTGGAAGAGTCTTCCCAAATTATAGAACAGCCTTCCGATATTGTTGAACAGTCTTACGAAATTGTTGTACAGTCTTCCGAAATTGTGTAACATTCTTCCGAAATTGTGTATCAGTCTTCCGAAATTGTGGAATAGTCTTCCGCAATCGGGGAACAGTCATCCGAATTTGTGGAACAGTCTTATGAAATTGTGGAACCGTCTTCCCAAATCGGGGAACAGTCTTCCGAATTTGTGGAACAGTCTTCCGAAATTGTAGAACCGTCTTCCGAAATTGTGTATCAGTCTTCCGAATTGTGGATCAGTCTTCCGAAATCGTGTAAAAGTCTTCCGAATTTGTGGAAGAGTCTTCCGAAATTGTGGAACCGTCTTACGAAATCTTGGAACAGTCTTCCGAAATTGTGTAACAGTTTTCCGAATTTGTGGAACAGTCGTCCGAAATTGTGAAACCGTCTTCCGAAATCGTGGAACAGTCTTCCGAATTTGTGGTACAGTCCTTTAAAATTGTTGATCAGTCTTCCGAAATTGTGGAATCGTCTTCCGAAATTGTGGAACAGTCTTCTGAAATTGTGGTTCAGTCTTCTGAAATTGTTGAACAGTCTTCCGAATTTGTGGAACAGTCTTCCGAAATTGTTGAACCGTCTTCCGAAATTGTGTAACAGTCTTCCGAATTTGTGGAACAGTCTTCTGAAATTGTGGAAAGGTCTTCCGAAATCGGGGAACAGTCTTCCGAATTTGTCGAACAGTCTTACGAATTGTGGATCAGTCTTCCGAAATCGTGTGACAGTCTTCCGAATTTGAGGAAGAGTCTTCCGAAATTGTGGAACAGCCTTCAGAAATTGTTGAACAGTCTTCCGAAATTGTACAACAGTCTTCCGAAATTGTGGATCAGTCTTCGAAATCGTGTAACAGTCTTCCGAAATTGTGGAACAGTCTTACGAAATTGTGGAACAGTCTTCCGAAATTGTTGAACATTCTTCCGAATTTGTGGAACAGTCTTCCGAAATTTTGGAACCGTCTTCCAAAATTGTGTAACATTCTTCCGAAATTGTGGAACAGTCTTCCGAATTTGTGGAAGAGTCTTCCCAAATTATAGAACAGCCTTCCGATATTGTTGAACAGTCTTCCGAAATTGTGTAACATTCTTCCGAAATTGTGTATCAGTCTTCCGAAATTGTGGAATAGTCTTCCGAAATCGGGGAACAGTCTTCCGAATTTGTGGAAAAATCTTCCAAAATTGTGGAACCGTCTTCCGAAATTGTGTAACAGTCATCCGAATTTGTGGAACAGTCTTATGAAATTGTGGAACCGTCTTCCCAAATCGGGGAACAGTCTTCCGAATTTGTGGAACAGTCTTCCGAAATTGTGGAACCGTCTTCCGAAATTGTGGATCAGTCTTCCGAATTGTGGATCAGTCTTCCGAAATCGTGTAACAGTCTTCCGAATTTGTGGAAGAGTCTTCCGAAATTGTGGAACCGTCTTACGAAATCTTGGAACAGTCTTCCGAATATGAGGAACAGTCTTCCGAAATTGTGTAACAGTTTTCCGAATTTGTGGAACAGTCTTCCGAATTTGTGGTACAGTCCTCCAAAATTGTTGATCCGTCTTCCGAAATTGTGGAATCGTCTTCCGTAATTGTGGAACAATCTTTAGAAATGGTGGTTCAGTCTTCCTAAATTGTTGAACAGTCTTCCGAATTTGTGGAACAGTCTTCCGAAAATGTTGAACCGTCTTCCGAAATTGTGTAACAGTCTTCCGAATTTGTGGAACAGTCTTCTGAAATTGTGGAACGGTCTTCCGAAATCGGGGAACAGTCTTCCGAAATCTTGTAACAGTCTTTCGAAATTGTGGAACAGTCTTCCCAAATTGTGGAACCATCTCCCGAAATTGTGGAACAGTCTTCCGAAAATGTGAAACCGTCTTCCGAAATTGTTTAACAGTCTTCCGAAATTGTGGATCAGTCTTCCATAATCGTGTAACAGTCTTCCGAATTTGTGGAAGAGTCTTTCGAAATTGTGGAACAGCCTTCCGAAATTGTTGAACAGTCTTCCGAATATTATGTAACAGTCTTCCAAAATTGTGGATAAGTCTTCCAAAATCGTGTAATAGTCTTCCGAATTTGTGAAAGATTCTTCCGAAATTGTTGAACAGTCTTCCGAAATTGTTTAACAGTCTTACGAAATTGTGGATCAGTCTTCGAAATCGTGTAACAGTCTTCCGAAATTGTGGAACAGTCTTACGAAATTGTGGAACAGTCTTCCGAAATTGTTGAACAGTCTTCCGAATTTGTGGAACAGTCTTCCGAAATTTTGGAACCGTCTTCCAAAATTGTGTAACATTCTTCCGAAATCGGGGAACAGTCTTCCGAATTTGTGGAACAGTCTTCCGAAATTGAGGAACCGTCTTCCGAAATTGTGTAACAGTCTTCCGAATTGTGGATCAGTCTTCCGAAATCGTGTAACAGTCTTCCGAATTTGTGAAAGAGTCTTCCGAAATTGTGTAACAGTCTTCCGAAATTGTGGAACCGTCTTCCGAAATCTTGGAACAGTCTTCCGAATATGAGGAACTGTCTTCCGAAATTGTAGAACAGTCTTCCGAAATAGTGGATCAGTCTTCCGAAATCGTGTAACAGTCTTCCGAATTTTTGGAAGAGTCTTTTAAGAAATTGTGGAACATTCTTCTGAAATTGTTGAACAGTCTTCCGGATTTTGTGGAACAGTCTTCCAAAATTGTGGAACCGTCTTCCAAAATTGTGTAACATTCTTCCGAAATTGTGTGAACAGTCTTCCGAAATCATGTAACAGTCTTCCGAAATCGTGTAACAGTCTTCCGAATATGAGGAACAGTCTTCCGAAATTGTGGAACCGTCTTCCGAAATTGAATTGTGGAACAGTCTTCCGAAAGTGTTGTTCAGTCTTCCGAAATTGTTGAACAGTCTTCCGAATTTGTGGAACAGTCTTCTGAAATTGTGGAACGGTCTTCCGAAATCGGGGAACAGTCTTCCGAATTTGTGGAACAGTCTTCCCAAATTCTGGAATCATCTCCCGAAATTGTGTAACAGTCTTACGAAATTGTGGATCAGTCTTCCGAAATCGTGTAAAAGTCTTCCGAAATTTTGGAACAGTCTTCACAAATTGTGGAACCATCTCCCGAAATTGTGGAACAGTCTTACGAAATTGTGGAACAGCCTTCCGAAATTGTTGAACAGTCTTTCGAATTTGTGAAACAGACTTGCGAAATTGTGGATCAGTCTTCCGAAATTGTTTAACAGTCTTCCGAATTTGTGGAACAGTCTTCCGAAATTGTGGAACCGTCTTCCGAAATTGTAGAACAGTCTTCCGAAATTGTTGAACAGTCTTCCGAAATTATGGATCAGTCTTTCGAAATCGGGAAACAGTCTTCCGAATTTGTGGAACAGTCTTCCGAAATTGAGGAACCGTCTTCCGAAATTGTGTAACAGTTTTCCGAAATTGTGTATCAGTCTTCCGTAATCTTGGAACAGTCTTCCGAATATGAGGAACAGTCTTCCGAAATGGTGTAACAGTTTTCCGAATTTGTGGAACAGTCTTCCGAATTTGTGGAACAGTCTTCCGAAATTGTGGAACCGTCTTCCGAAATTGTGGAACAGTCTTCCGAAATTGTGGAACAGTCTTCCGAAATTGTGGAACAGTCTTCCGAAATTGTTGAACAGTCTTCCGAAATTGTGGAACAGTCTTCCGAAATTGTGTGAACAGTCTTCCGAAATTGTGGAACAGTCTTCCGAAATTGTGGAACAGTCTTCCGAAATTGTGGAACAGTCTTCCGAATTTGTGGAACAGTCTTCCAAAGTTGTGGAACCGTCTTCCGAAATTGTGGATCAGTCTCCGAAATCGTGTAACAGTCTTCCGAAATTGTGGAAAAGTCTTCCGAAAATGTAAAACAGTCTTCCGAAATTGTTGAACAGTCTTCCAAAATTGTGGATCAGTCTTCCGAAATCGGGGAACAGTCTTCCGAATTTGTGGAACAGTCTTCCGAAGTTGTAGAACCGACTTCCGAAAGTGTGGATCAGTCTCCGAAATTGTGTAACAGACTTCCGAAGTTGTGGAAGTGTCTTCCGAAATTGTGGAATAGCCTTCCGAATTTGTTGAACAGTCTTCCGAAATTGTGGACCAGTCTTCCGAAATCGGGGAACAGTCTTCCGAATTTGTGGAACAGTCTTCCGAAATTGTGGAACCGTCTTCCTAAATTGTTGAACAGTCTTCCGACATTGTGGATCACTCTTCCGAAATCGTGTAACAGTCTTCTTAATTTGTGGAAAAGTCTTCCGAAATTGTTGAACAGTCTTCCGATATTGTGGATCAGTCTCCGAAATCGTCTAACAGTCTTCCGAATTTGTGGAAGAGTCTTCCGAAATTGTGGACCAGTCTTCCGAAATTGTTGAAAAGTCTTCCTAATTTGTGAAACAGTCTTCCGAAAATGTGGAACCGTCTTCCGAAATTGTGGATCAGTCTCCGAAATCGTGTAACAGTCTTCCGAATTTGTGGAAGTGTCTTCCGAAATTGTGGAACAGCCTTCCGAAAATGTTGAACAGTCTTCCGAAATTGTGGACCAGTCTTCCGAAATCGGGGAACAGTCTTCCGAATTTGTGGAACAGTCTTCCGAAATTGTGGAACCGTCTTCCGAAATTGTTGAACAGTCTTCCGAAATTGTGGATCAGTCTTCCGAAATCGTGTAACAGTCTTCCGAATTTGTGGAACAGTCTTCCGAAATTGTTGAACAGTCTTCCGAAATTGTGGAAGAGTCTTCCGAAATTGTGGGACAGTCTTCAGAAATTGTGGAACAGTCTTCCGAAATTGCGGAACAGTCTTCCGAAAATATTGAACAGTCTTACAAATTTTTGGAACCGTCTTCCGAAATTGTTGAACAGTCTCCGAAATTGTGGAACAGTCTTCCGAAATTGTGGAACCGTGTTCCGAAATTGTTGAACAGTCTTCCGAAATTGTGGAACAGTCTTCCGAAATTATTGAACAGTCTTCCGAATTTGTGGAAAGGTCTTCCGAAATTGTGGATCCGTCTTCCGAAATTGTTGAACAGTCTTCCAAATTGTTGATGAGTCTTCCGAAATCGTGTAACAGTCTTCCGAATTTGTGGAACAGTCTTCCGAAATTGTTGAACAGTCTTCCGAAATTGTTGAACAGTCTTCCAAAATTGTGGATCAGTTTTCCGAAATCGTGTAACAGTCATCCGAATTTGTGGAAGAGTCTTCGGAGATGGTGGAACAGTCGTCCGATATTGTGGATCAGTCTCCGAAATCGTGTAACAGTCTTCCGAATTTGTGGAAGAGTCTTCCGATATTGTGGGAAAGTCTTCAGAAATTGTGGAACAGTCTTCCGAAATTGTGGAACAGTCTTCCGAAAATATTGAACAGTCTTCCAAAATTATGGAACCGTCTTCCGAAATTGTTGAACAGTCTTCCGAATTTGTGGAACAGTCTTCCGAAATTGTGGAACCGTCTTCCGAAATTGTTGAATAGTCTTCCGAAATTGTGGATCAGTCTTCCGAAATCGTGTAACAGTCTTCCGAATTTGTGGAACAGTCTTCCGAAATTGTTGAACAGTCTTCCGAAATTGTTGAACAGTCTTCCGAAATTGTGTGAACAGTCTTCCGAAATTGTGTAACAGTCTTCCGAAATTGTGTACAGTCTTCCGAAATTGTGGAATAGTCTTCCGAAATCGGGGAACAGTCTTCCGAAATTTGTGGAAAAATCTTCCAAAATTGTGGAACCGTCTTCCGAAATTGTGTAACAGTCATCCGAATTTGTGGAACAGTCTTATGAAATTGTGGAACCGTCTTCCCAAATCGTGGGAACAGTCTTCCGAAATTGTGGAACAGTCTTCCGAAATTGTGGAACCGTCTTCCGAAATTGTGGATCAGTCTTCCGAATTGTGGATCAGTCTTCCGAAATTGTGGAACAGTCTTCCGAATTTGTGGAACAGTCTTCCGAAATTGTGGAACAGTCTTCCGAAATTGTGGAACAGTCTTCCGAAATTGTGGAACAGTCTTCCGAAATTGTGGAACAGTCTTCCGAATTGTGGAACAGTCTTCCGAAATTGTGGTACAGTCTTCCGAAATTGTTGAACAGTCTTCCGAAATTGTGGAATCAGTCTTCCGTAAATTGTGGAACAATCTTTAGAAATGTGGTTCAGTCTTCCTAAATTGTTGAACAGTCTTCCGAATTTGTGGAACAGTCTTCCGAAAATGTTGAACCGTCTTCCGAAATTGTGTAACAGTCTTCCGAATTTGTGGAACAGTCTTCTGAAATTGTGGAACGGTCTTCCGAAATCGGGGAACAGTCTTCCGAAATCTTGTAACAGTCTTTCGAAATTGTGGAACAGTCTTCCCAAATTGTGGAACCATCTCCCGAAATTGTGGAACAGTCTTCCGAAAATGTGAAACCGTCTTCCGAAATTGTTTAACAGTCTTCCGAAATTGTGGATCAGTCTTCCATAATCGTGTAAAAGTCTTCCGAATTTGTGGAAGAGTCTTTCGAAATTGTGGAACAGCCTTCCGAAATTGTTGAACAGTCTTCCGAATATTATGTAACAGTCTTCCAAAATTGTGGATAAGTCTTCCAAAATCGTGTAATAGTCTTCCGAATTTGTGAAAGATTCTTCCGAAATTGTTTAAACAGTCTTCCGAAATTGTTTAACAGTCTTACGAAATTGTGGATCAGTCTTCGAAATCGTGTAACAGTCTTCCGAAATTGTGGAACAGTCTTACGAAATTGTGGAACAGTCTTCCGAAATTGTTGAACAGTCTTCCGAATTTGTGGAACAGTCTTCCGAAATTTTGGAACCGTCTTCCAAAATTGTGTAACATTCTTCCGAAATCGGGGAACAGTCTTCCGAATTTGTGGAACAGTCTTCCGAAATTGAGGAACCGTCTTCCGAAATTGTGTAACAGTCTTCCGAATTGTGGATCAGTCTTCCGAAATCGTGTAACAGTCTTCCGAATTTGTGAAAGAGTCTTCCGAAATTGTGTAACAGTCTTCCGAAATTGTGGAACCGTCTTCCGAAATCTTGGAACAGTCTTCCGAATATGAGGAACTGTCTTCCGAAATTGTAGAACAGTCTTCCGAAATAGTGGATCAGTCTTCCGAAATCGTGTAACAGTCTTCCGAATTTTTGGAAGAGTCTTTTAAGAAATTGTGGAACATTCTTCTGAAATTGTTGAACAGTCTTCCGGATTTTGTGGAACAGTCTTCCAAAATTGTGGAACCGTCTTCCAAAATTGTGTAACATTCTTCCGAAATTGTGTGAACAGTCTTCCGAAATCATGTAACAGTCTTCCGAAATCGTGTAACAGTCTTCCGAATATGAGGAACAGTCTTCCGAAATTGTGGAACCGTCTTCCGAAATTGAATTGTGGAACAGTCTTCCGAAAGTGTTGTTCAGTCTTCCGAAATTGTTGAACAGTCTTCCGAATTTGTGGAACAGTCTTCTGAAATTGTGGAACGGTCTTCCGAAATCGGGGAACAGTCTTCCGAATTTGTGGAACAGTCTTCCCAAATTCTGGAATCATCTCCCGAAATTGTGTAACAGTCTTACGAAATTGTGGATCAGTCTTCCGAAATCGTGTAAAAGTCTTCCGAAATTTTGGAACAGTCTTCACAAATTGTGGAACCATCTCCCGAAATTGTGGAACAGTCTTACGAAATTGTGGAACAGCCTTCCGAAATTGTTGAACAGTCTTTCGAATTTGTGAAACAGACTTGCGAAATTGTGGATCAGTCTTCCGAAATTGTTTAACAGTCTTCCGAATTTGTGGAACAGTCTTCCGAAATTGTGGAACCGTCTTCCGAAATTGTAGAACAGTCTTCCGAAATTGTTGAACAGTCTTCCGAAATTATGGATCAGTCTTTCGAAATCGGGAAACAGTCTTCCGAATTTGTGGAACAGTCTTCCGAAATTGAGGAACCGTCTTCCGAAATTGTGTAACAGTTTTCCGAAATTGTGTATCAGTCTTCCGTAATCGTGTAACAGTCTTCCGAATTTGTGGAAGAGTCTTACGAAATTGTGGAACAGTCTTCCGAAATTGTTGAGCAGTCTTCCGAAATTGTGGAAACGTCTTCCAAAATTGTGTAACATTCTTCCGAAATTGTGTGAACAGTCTTCCGAAATCGTGTAACAGTCTTCCGAAATCGTGCAACAGTCTTCCGAATTTGTGGAAAAGTCTTCCGAAATTGTGGAACAGTCTTCCGAAATTGTGGAACAGTCTTCCGAATATGAGGAACAGTCTTCCGAAATTGTGTAACAGTTTTCCGAATTTGTGGACAGTCGTCCGAAATTGTGGAACCGTCTTCCGAAATCGGGTAACAGTCTTCCGAATTTGTGGTACAGTCTTCCGAAATTGTGGAACAGTCTTCTGAAATTGTGGAACGGTCTTCCGAAATCGGGGAACAGTCTTCCGAAATTGTGTATTCGTCTTCCGAAATTGTGTAACAGTCTTACGAATTGTGGATCAGTCTTCCGAAATCGTGTAACAGTCTTCCGAAATTTTTGAACAGTCTTCCGAAATTGTGGAGCAGCCTTCCGAAATTGTAGAACAGTCTTCCGAAATTGTGGAACAGTCTTCCGAAATTGTAGAACAGTCTTCCGAAATTGTTGAACAGTCTTCCGAAATTATGTGAACAGTCTTCCGAAATCGTGTAACAGTCTTCCAAAATCGTGTAACAGTCTTCCGAATTTGTGGAAGAGTCTTCCGAAATTGTGGAACAGTCTTCCGAAATTGTGGAACCGTCTTCCGAAATCTTGGAACAGTCTTCCGAATATGAGGAACAGTCGTCCGAAATTGTGGAACCATCTTCCGAAATTGTGTAACAGTCTTCCGAATTTGTCGAACAGTCTTCTGAAATTGTGGAACGGTGTTCCGAAAACGGGGAATAGTCTTCCGAATTTGTGGAATAGTCTTCCGAAATTGTTTATTCGTCTTCCGAAATTGTGTAACAGTCTTACGAATTGTGGATCAGTCTTCCGACTTCGTGTAACAGTCTTCCGAAATTGTGGAACAGTCTTCCGAAATTGTGGATCAGTCTTCCTAAATCGTGTAACAGTCTTCCGAATTTGTGGAAGAGTCTTCCGGAATTGTGGAACAGTCTTCCGAAATTGTTGAACAGTCTTCCGAATTTGTGGAACAGTCTTCCGAAATTGTGTAACAGTCTTCCGAATTTATGGAAGAGTCTTCCGAAATTGTGGACCAGCCTTCCGAAATTGTTGAACAGTCTTCCGAAATTATGTAACAGTCTTCCGAAATTGTGCATCTGTCTTCCGAAATCGTGTGACAGTCTTCCCAATTTCTGGAAGACTCTTCCGAAATTGTGGAACCGTCTTCCGGAATTGTGTAACAGTTTTCCGAAATTGTGGATCAGTCTTCCGTAATCGTGTAACAGTCGTCCGAATTTGTGGAAGAGTCTTCCGATATTGTGCAACAGCCTTCCGAAATTGTGGAACAGTCTTCCGAAATTGTTGATCAGTCTTCCGAAATTGTGGAACCGTCTTCCGAAATTGTGGAGCAGTCTTCCGAAATTGTGGAAAAATCTTCGAAATTGTTGAACACTCAGAAATTTGGTCAGCCGTTGTTCTGTTAGGCCAGCGTTGGTTAAGTTTGGTCAGCGGTGGTTCAGTTTGGTCACCGGTGGTTAAGATTGGTCATCGGTGGTTAAGTTCTATTTGCTGTGTTTCTGTTTGTGCATATGTTGTTCAGTTTGGTCAGAGGTTGTTTAGAGTGGTCAATTGTGGTTTCGTTTTGTTTGCGATGGTTGAGTTCGGTCAGCGGTTGTTCAGATTGTTCAGTATCGGTTCAGTTTGGTCTGCGTTGGTTCAGTTTGGTCAGCGGTGGTTCAGTTTGGTCAGCTGTGGTTCAGTTTGGTCAGCGGTGGTTCAGTTTGTTCAGTGGTGGTTCAGTTGCGTCAAAGGGTTCAGTTTTGTCAGAGGTGTTTTAGTTGTGTAAGTGGTGATTCAGTTTGGTCAGCGATGGTTCAGTTTGGTCAGCGGTGGTTCAGTTTTGTCACCGGTTCTTCAGTTTGTTCAGTGGTGTTTCAGTTTGGTCTGCGGTTGTTCAGTTTGGTCAGCGGTAGTTCAGTTTGGTCAGCTGTGGTTCAGTTTGGTCAGCGGTGGTTAAGTTTGTTCAGCAGTGGTTCAGTTTGGTCAGCGGTGGTTCAGTTTGTTCAGTGATGGTTCAGTTTGGTCTTCGTAGGTTCAGTTTGGTCAGCGGTGGTTCAGTTTGGTCAGCTGTGGTTCAGTTTGGTCAGCGGTGGTTCAGTTTGTTCAGCGGTGGTTCAGTTTGGTCAGTGGTGGTTCAGTTTGCTCATCGGTTGTTAAGTTTACTCAGCGGCTGTTCAGTTTGCTCATTGGCGGTTCAGTGTTGTCATCGGATGTTCAGTTTGGTCAGCAGTGGTTCAGTTTCGTCAGTGGTTGTTCAGTTTTGTCAGCTGTGGTTAAGTTTGGTCAGAGATGGTTCAGTGTGGTCAATGTTGGTTCCGTTTGTTCAGCCGTGGTTAAGTTTGGCCAGCGGTGGTTCAGTTTGGTCAGAGGTGGTTTGGTTTTGTCAGTGATGGTTCAGTTTAAGCAGCGGTGGTTCAGTTTGTTATGAGGTGGTTTAGTTTGATAAGCCGTGGTTCAGTTTGGTCAGCTGTGGTTCACTTTGTTCAGCGGTGGTTACGTTTGTTCGGCGGTGTTTCAGTTTGGACATCGAGGTTCAGTTTGGTCAAAAGTGGTTCAGTTTGGTTAGCAAGTGTTTCGTTTGGTCAGCGGTGGTTCAGTTTTGTAAGCAAAGGTTCAGTTTCGTCAGTGGTGGTTTAATTTGGTAAGCCGTGTTTCTGTTTGGTCAGCGAGGGTTCAGTTTGGTCAGAGGTGTTTCAGTTGTGTAAGTGGTGATTCAGTTTGGTCAGCGATGGTTCAGTTTGGTCAGCAGAGGTTCAATTTGGCCATCGTTGGTTCAGATTGTTCAGCGGAGGTTCAGTTTGGTCAGTGGAGGTTCAGATTGGTCAGCGGTAGTTCAGTTTTCTCAGAGGTTGTTCAGTTTTCTCAGTGGTGGTACAGTGTTGTCAGCGGATGATCAGTTTGGTCAGCGGTGGTTCAGTGTTTTCAGCTGTGGTTCAGTTTGCTCAGAGGAGGTTCAGTGTGGTCAATGGTGGTTTAGTTTGGTCAGCCGTGGTTTCGTTTCGCCAGCCGTGGTTCAACTTGGTCAGAGGTGGTTTAGTTTGGTCAGTGATGGTTCAGTTTCAGGAGCGGTTGTTCAGTTTTTACGAGGTGGTTTAGTTTGATAAGCCGTGGTTCAGTTTGTTCAGCTGTGTTTCACTTTGTTCAGCGGTGGTTACGTTTGTTCGGCGATTTTTCAGTTAGGACATCGTGGTTCAGTTTGTTCAAAAGTGGTTAGGTTTGGTTAGCAAGTGTTCCGTTTTCTCAGCGGTGGTTCAGTTTTGTAAGCGAAGGTATATTTTGGTCAGCCGTGTTTCTGTTTGGTCAGTGAGGGTTCAGTTTGGTCAACGGTGTTTCAGTTTGGTCAACGTTGGTTTTCAGTTTGGTCAGCAAGTGTTCAGTTTGGTCAGTGGTGGTTCAGTTTGGTCATTGGTGGTTCAGTTTGCTCAGCGGTTGTTCAGTTTTGTCAGCGGTTGTTTAGTTTGGTCAGTTGTGGTTCAGTTTTGTCAGCGGTGGTTCAGTTTGGTCAGCGGTGTTTCAGTTTGGTCAGTGGTGGGTCATTTTGGTCAGGGGTGATTCAGTGTGCTCAGTTGTGGTTCAGTTTTGTCAGCGGAGGTGTAGTGTGGTCAGCGGTGGTTCATCTTGGTCAGTGGTGGTTCATTTTGTACATCGGATGTTCAGTTTTGTCAGCGGTGGTTCAGTTTGTTCAGTGGTGGTTCAGTTTGGTCAGCGGTTGTTCAGTTTTCTCAGCGGTTGTTCAGTTTGCTCAGTTGCGGTTCAGTGTTGTCAGCGGATATTCAGTTTGGTCAGCGGTGGTTCAATTTCGTCAGTGGTTGTTCAGTTTTGTCAGCTGTGGTTCAGTTTGGTCAGCGGTGGTTCAGTTTTGTCACCAGTGGTTTTCAGTTTGGTCAGCGATGGTTAAGTTTGGTCAGCAGAGGTTCAGTTTGCTCATCGTTGGTTCAGATTGTTCAGTGGTGGTTCAGTTTGGTCAGTGGAGGTTCAGTTTGGTCAGCGGTGGTTCAGTTTTCTCAGCAGTTGTTGAGTTTGCTCTATGGCGGTTCAGTGTTGTCAGCGGATGTTCAGTTTGGTCAGGGTTGGTTCAGTTTTTTCAGCTGTGGTTCAGTTTGCCCAGAGGTGGTTCAGTGTGGTCATTGGTGGTTCCGTTTGGTCAGCCGTTTTTCCATTTGGCCAGCGGTGGTTCAGTTTGGTCAGAGGTGGTTTAGTTTGGTCAGTGATGTCTCAGTTTCAGAAGCAGTGGTTCAGTTTGTTACGAGGTGGTTTAGTTTGATAAGCCGTGGTTCAGTTTGGTCAGCTGTGCTTCACTTTGTTCAGCGTTGGTTACGTTTGTTCGGCGGTGTTTCAGTTTGGACATCGTGGTTCAGTTTGGTCAAAAGTGGATTAGTTTGGTTAGCAAGTGTTCCGTTTGGTCAGCGGTGGTTCAGTTTTGTAAGCAAAGGTTCAGTTTTGTCAGTTGTGGTTTAATTTGGTCAGCCGTGTTTCTGTCTGGTCAGCGAGGGTTCAGTTTGGTCAGAGGTGTTTCAGTTTGTTCAGTGGTGGTTCAGGTTGGTCAGCGGTGGTTCAGTTTGTTCAGTGGTGGTTCAGTTTGGTCTTCGTAGGTTCAGTTTGGTCAGCGGTGGTTCAGTTTGGTCAGCTGTGGTTCAGTTTGGTCAGCGGTGGTTAAGTTTGTTCAGCAGTGGTTCAGTTTGGTCAGCGGTGGTTCAGTTTGTTCAGTGATGGTTCAGTTTGGTCTTCGTAGGTTCAGTTTGGTCAGCGGTGGTTCAGTTTGGTCAGCTGTGGTTCAGTTTGGTCAGCGGTGGTTCAGTTTGTTCAGCGGTGGTTCAGTTTGGTCAGTGGTGGTTCAGTTTGGTCATCGGTTGTTAAGTTTACTCAGCGGCTGTTCAGTTTGCTCATTGGCGGTTCAGTGTTGTCATCGGATGTTCAGTTTGGTCAGCGGTGGTTCAGTTTCGTCAGTGGTTGTTCAGTTTTGTCAGCTGTGGTTAAGTTTGGTCAGAGATGGTTCAGTGTGGTCAATGTTGGTTCCGTTTGTTCAGCCGTGGTTAAGTTTGGCCAGCGGTGGTTCAGTTTGGTCAGAGGTGGTTTGGTTTTGTCAGTGATGGTTCAGTTTCAGCAGCGGTGGTTCAGTTTGGTCAGCGGTGGTTCAGTTTTGTCACCGTGGTTTTCAGTTTGGTCAGCGATGGTTCAGTTTGGTCAGCAGAGGTTCAGTTTGGTCATCGTTGGTTCAGATTGTTCAGTGGTGGTTCAGTTTGGTCAGTGGAGGTTCAGTTTGGTCAGCGGTGGTTCAGTTTTCTCAGCAGTTGTTGAGTTTGCTCTATGGCGGTTCAGTGTTGTCAGCGGATGTTCAGTTTTGTCAGGGTTGGTTCAGTTTTTTAAGCTGTGGTTCAGTTTGCCCAGAGGTGGTTCAGTGTGGTCATTGGTGGTTCCGTTTGGTCAGCCGTTTTTCCATTTGGCCAGCGGTGGTTCAGTTTGGTCAGAGGTGGTTTAGTTTGGTCAGTAATGTCTCAGTTTCAGAAGCAGTGGTTCAGTTTGTTACGAGGTGGTTTAGTTTGATAAGCCGTGGTTCAGTTTGGGCAGCTGTGCTTCACTTTGTTCAGCGTTGGTTACGTTTGTTCGGCGGTGTTTCAGTTTGGACATCGTGGTTCAGTTTGGTCAAAAGTGGATTAGTTTGGTTAGCAAGTGTTCCGTTTGGTCAGCGGTGCTTCAGTTTTGTAAGCAAAGGTTCAGTTTTGTCAGTGGTGGTTTAATTTGGTCAGCCGTGTTTCTGTCTGGTCAGCGAGGGTTCAGTTTGGTCAGAGGTGTTTGAGTTTGTTCAGTGGTGGTTCAGGTTGGTCAGCGGTGGTTCAGTTTGTTCAGTGGTGGTTCAGTTTGGTCTTCGTAGGTTCAGTTTGGTCAGCGGTGGTTCAGTTTGGTCAGCTGTGGTTCAGTTTGGTCAGCGGTGGTTAAGTTTGTTCAGCAGTGGTTCAGTTTGGTCAGCGGTGGTTCAGTTTGTTCAGTGATGGTTCAGTTTGGTCTTCGTAGGTTCAGTTTGGTCAGCGGTGGTTCAGTTTGGTCAGCTGTGGTTCAGTTTGGTCAGCGGTGGTTCAGTTTGTTCAGCGGTGGTTCAAATTGGTCAGTGGTGGTTCAGTTTGGTCATCGGTTGTTAAGTTTACTCAGCGGCTGTTCAGTTTGCTCATTGGCGGTTCAGTGTTGTCATCGGATGTTCAGTTTGGTCAGCGGTGGTTCAGTTTTGTCAGCTGTGGTTAAGTTTGGTCAGAGATGGTTCAGTGTGGTCAATGTTGGTTCCGTTTGTTCAGCCGTGGTTAAGTTTGGCCAGCGGTGGTTCATTTTGGTCAGAGGTGGTTTGGTTTTGTCAGTGATGGTTCAGTTTCAGCAGCGGTGGTTCAGTTTGTTATGAGGTGGTTTAGTTTGATAAGCCGTGGTTCAGTTTGGTCAGCTGTGGTTCACTTTGTTCAGCGGTTGTTACGTTTGTTCGGCGGTGTTTCAGTTTGGACATCGAGGTTCAGTTTGGTCAAAAGTGGTTCAGTTTGGTTAGCAAGTGTTTCGTTTGGTCAGCGGTGGTTCAGTTTTGTAAGCAAAGGTTCAGTTTCGTCAGTGGTTTAATTTGGTAAGCCGTGTTTCTGTTTGGTCAGCGAGGGTTCAGTTTGGTCAGAGGTGTTTCAGTTGTGTAAGTGGTGATTCAGTTTGGTCAGCGATGGTTCAGTTTGGTCAGCAGAGGTTCAATTTGGCCATCGTTGGTTCAGATTGTTCAGCGGAGGTTCAGTTTGGTCAGTGGAGGTTCAGATTGGTCAGCGGTGGTTCAGTTTTCTCAGAGGTTGTTCAGTTTTCTCAGTGGTGTTACAGTGTTGTCAGCGGATGATCAGTTTGGTCAGCGGTGGTTCAGTGTTTTCAGCTGTGGTTCAGTTTGATCAGAGGAGGTTCAGTGTGGTCAATGGTGGTTTAGTTTGGTCAGCCGTGGTTTCGTTTCGCCAGCGGTGGTTCAACTTGGTCAGAGGTGGTTTAGTTTGGTCAGTGATGGTTCAGTTTCAGGAGTGGTTGTTCAGTTTTTACGAGGTGGTTTAGTTTGATAAGCCGTGGTTCAGTTTGTTCAGCTGTGTTTCACTTTGTTCAGCGGTGGTTACGTTTGTCCGGCGATTTTTCAGTTAGGACATCGTGGTTCAGTTTGTTCAAAAGTGGTTAGGTTTGGTTAGCAAGTGTTCCGTTTTCTCAGCGGTGGTTCAGTTTTGTAAGCGAAGGTTTATTTTGGTAAGCCGTGTTTCTGTTTGGTCAGTGAGGTTCAGTTTGGTCAACGGTGTTTCAGTTTGGTCAACGGTGGTTTTCAGTTTGATCAGCAAGTGTTCAGTTTGGTCAGTGGTGGTTCAGTTTGGTCATTGGTGGTTCAGTTTGCTCAGCGGTTGTTCAGTTTTGTCAGCGGTTGTTTAGTTTGGTCAGTTGTGGTTCAGTTTTGTCAGCGGTGGTTCAGTTTGGTCAGCGGTGTTTCAGTTTGGTCAGTGGTGGGTCATTTTGGTCAGGGGTGATTTAGTGTGCTCAGTTGTGGTTCAGTTTTGTCAGCGGAGGTGTAGTGTGGTCAGCGGTGGTTCATCTTGGTCAGTGGTGGTTCATTTTGTACATCGGATGTTCAGTTTTGTCAGCAGTGATTCAGTTTGTTCAGTGGTAGTTCAGTTTGGTCAGCGGTGGTTCAGTTTTCTCAGCGGTTGTTCAGTTTGCTCAGTGGCGGTTCAGTGTTGTCAGCGGATATTCAGTTTGGTCAGCGGTGGTTCAATTTCGTCAGTGGTTGTTCAGTTTTGTCAGCTGTGGTTCAGTTTGGTCAGCGGTGGTTCAGTTTTGTCACCAGTGGTTTTCAGTTTGGTCAGCGATGGTTCAGTTTGGTCAGCAGAGGTTCAGTTTGGTCATCGTTGGTTCAGATTGTTCAGTGGTGGTTCAGTTTGGTCAGTGGAGGTTCAGTTTGGTCAGCGGTGGTTCAGTTTTCTCAGCAGTTGTTGAGTTTGCTCTATGGCGGTTCAGTGTTGTCAGCGGATGTTCAGTTTGGTCAGCGTTGGTTCAGTTTTTTCAGCTGTGGTTCAGTTTGCTCAGAGGTGGTTCAGTGTGGTCATTGGTGGTTCCGTTTGGTCAGCCGTTTTTCCATTTGGCCAGTGGTGGTTCAGTTTGGTCAGAGGTGGTTTAGTTTGGTCAGTGATGTCTCAGTTTCAGAAGCAGTGGTTCAGTTTGTTACGAGGTGGTTTAGTTTGATAAGCCGTGGTTCAGTTTGGGCAGCTGTGCTTCACTTTGTTCAGCGTTGGTTACGTTTGTTCGGCGGTGTTTCAGTTTGGACATCGTGGTTCAGTTTGGTCAAAAGTGGATTAGTTTGGTTAGCAAGTGTTCCGTTTGGTCAGCGGTGGTTCAGTTTTGTAAGCAAAGGTTCAGTTTTGTCAGTGGTGGTTTAATTTGGTCAGCCGTGTTTCTGTCTGGTCAGCGAGGGTTCAGTTTGGTCAGATGTTTTTCAGTTTGTTCAGTGGTGGTTCAGGTTGGTCAGCGGTGGTTCAGTTTGTTCAGTGGTGGTTCAGTTTGGTCTTCGTAGGTTCAGTTTGGTCAGCGTAGGTTCAGTTTGGTCAGCTGTGGTTCAGTTTGGTCAGCGGTGGTTCAGTTTGTTCAGCGGTGGTTCAGTTTGGTCAGTGGTGGTTCAGTTTGGTCAGTGGTTGTTAAGTTTACTCAGCGACTGTTCAGTTTGCTCATAGGCGGTTCAGTGTTGTCATCGGATGTTCAGTTTGGTCAGCGGTGGTTCAGTTTCGTCAGCGGTGGTTCAGTTTTGTCAGCTGTGTTTAAGTTTGGTCAGAGGTGGTTCAGTGTGGTCAATGGTGGTTCCGTTTGGTCAGCCGTGGTTAAGTTTGGCCAGCTGTGGTTCAGTTTGGTCAGAGGTGGTTTAGTTTGGTCAGTGATGGTTCAGTTTCAGCAGCGGTGGTTCAGTTTGTTATGAGGTGGTTTAGTTTGATAAGCTGTGGTTCAGTTTGGTCAGCTGTGGTTCACTTTGTTCAGTGGTGGTTACGTTTGTTCGGCGGTATTTCAGTTTGGACATCGAGGTTCAGTTTGGCCAAAAGTGGTTTAGTTTGGTTAGCAAGTGTTCCGTTTGGTCAGCGGTGGTTCAGTTTTGTAAGCAAAGGTTCAGTTTCGTCAGTGGTGGTTTAATTTGGTAAGCCGTGTTTCTGTTTGGTCAGCGAGGGTTCAGTTTGGTCAGCGAGGGTTCAGTTTGGTCAGAGGTGTTTCAGTTGTGTAAGTGGTGATTCAGTTTGGTCAGCGATGGTTCAGTATGGTCAGCGTTGGTTCAGTTTGTCCAGTGATGGTTCATTTTGGACAGCGGAGGTTCAGTTTGTTCAGCTGTGTATCAGTTTGGTCAGCAGTGGTTTAGTTTGGTCAGTGGTGGTTCAGTTTGTTCAGTGGTGGTTCAGTTTGCTCAGCGGTTGTTCAGTTTGGTCAGCGGTTGTTTAGTTTGGTCAGCGGTGGTTCAGTTAGGTCAGCGGTGGTTCAATTTGGTCAGTGTGGGTCATTTTGGTCCGCGGTAATTCAGTGTGCTCAGTTGTGGTTCAGTTTTGTCAGCGGAGGATCAGGTCTTTTAGTGGTTGTTCAGTTTTGTCAGCGTTGGTTCAGTGTGGTCAGCTGTGGTTCTTCTTGGTCAGTGGTGGTTTATTTTGGAAATCGGATATTCAGTTTTGACAGCGGTGGTTCAGTTTGGTCAGCGGTGGTTCAGTTTGGTCAGTAGTGGTTCAGTTTGGTTAGCGGTGTATCAGATTGGTCAGCTGTGGTTCAGTTTGGTCAGTGGTGGTTCAGTTTTGTCAGCGGAGGTTCAGTGTGGTCAGCGGTGGTTCATCTTGGTCAGTGGTGTTTTATTTTGGACATCGGATTTTCAGTTTTGTCAGCGGTGGTTCAGTTTGGTCAGCGGTTGTTCCATTTGGTCAGCAGTGGTTAAGTTTGGTCAGTGGTGGTTAAGTTTGTTAAGCGGTGTTTCAGTATGGTCAGCGGTGGTTCAGTTTGTTAAGCGGTAGTCACTGGTGGTTCAGTGTGGTCATTGGCTGTTCCTTTTGGTCAATGGTGGTTCAGTTTAGGCAGCGGAGGTTCAGTTTGGTCAGCGGTGGTTAAGTTTTGTCAGCGGTGGTTCTGTTTGTCAGCTGTGGTTCAGTTTGGTCAGCTGTGAATCAGTTTGGTCAGTGGGGGTTTAGTTTGGTCAATGGTGGTTCAGTTTGGTCAGCAGTGGTTCAGCTTGGTCAGCGGTGGTTCAAATTGGTCAGCGTCGGTTCATTTTGGTCAGCGGTGGTTCAATTTGGTTCAGCTGTGGTTCTATTTTGTCATTGGTGGTACGATTTGGTCAGCGGAGGTTCCGTTTGGTTGGTGGTGTTTCAGTTTGGTCAACGGTGGTTTAGTTTGGTAAGCGGTGGTTCAGTTAGGTCAGTGATGGTTCAGCTTTGTCAGCGGTGGTTAAATTTGGTCAATGGTGGTTCAGTTTGGTCATTAGTGGTTCAGCTTGGTCAGCGGTGGTTCAGTTTGGTTAGCGGTGTTTCAGTTAGGTCTGCGGTGTTTCAGTTTGGTCATAGGTGGTTCAGTCTTGTCAGTGGTTTTTTAGTTTCTTCAGCAGTGATTTAGTTTAGTAAGCGGTGGTTCAGATTGTTCAGCGTTTGTTCAGTTTGGTCAGTGGTGGTTCAGTTTGGTTAGCGGTTGTTTAGTTTGGTCAGCGGTTGTTCCGTTTGGTCAGCAGTGGTTAAGTTTGGTCAGTGGTGGTTCAGTTTGTTAAGCGGTGTTTCAGTTTGGTCAGCGGTGGTTCAGTTTGTTAAGCGGTAGTCAGTGGTGGTTCAGTGTGGTCATCGGCTGTTCCGTTTGGTCAATGGTGGTTCAGTTTGGGCAGCGGTGGTTCAGTTTGGTCAGCGGTGGTTAAGTTTTGTCAGTGGTGGTTTTGTTTGTCAGCTATGGTTCAGTTTGGTCAGCTGTGAATCAGTTTGGTCAGTGGTGGTTTAGTTTGGTCAATGGTGGTTCAGCTTAGTCAGCAGTGGTTCAGCTTGGTCAGCGGTGGTTGAAATTGGTCAGCGGTGCTTCATTTTGGTCAGCGGTGGTTCAATTTGGTTCAGCTGTGGTTCAATTTTGTCACTGGTGGTACTGTTTGGTCAGCGGAGGTTCCGTTTGGTTAGTGGTGTTTCAGTTTGGTCTTCGTAGGTTCAGTTTGGTCAGCGGTGGTTCAGTTTGGTCAGCTGTGGTTCAGTTTGGTCAGCGGTGGTTAAGTTTGTTCAGCAGTGGTTCAGTTTGGTCAGCGGTGGTTCAGTTTGTTCAGTGATGGTTCAGTTTGGTCTTCGTAGGTTCAGTTTGGTCAGCGGTGGTTCAGTTTGGTCAGCTGTGGTTCAGTTTGGTCAGCGGTGGTTCAGTTTGTTCAGCGGTGGTTCAGTTTGGTCAGTGGTGGTTCAGTTTGGTCATCGGTTGTTAAGTTTACTCAGCGGCTGTTCAGTTTGCTCATTGGCGGTTCAGTGTTGTCATCGGATGTTCAGTTTGGTCAGCGGTGGTTCAGTTTCGTCAGTGGTTGTTCAGTTTTGTCAGCTGTGGTTAAGTTTGGTCAGAGATGGTTCAGTGTGGTCAATGTTGGTTCCGTTTGTTCAGCCGTGGTTAAGTTTGGCCAGCGGTGGTTCAGTTTGGTCAGAGGTGGTTTGGTTTTGTCAGTGATGGTTCAGTTTCAGCAGCGGTGGTTCAGTTTGTTATGAGGTGGTTTAGTTTGATAAGCCGTGGTTCAGTTTGGTCAGCTGTGGTTCACTTTGTTCAGCGGTTGTTACGTTTGTTCGGCGGTGTTTCAGTTTGGACATCGAGGTTCAGTTTGGTCAAAAGTGGTTCAGTTTGGTTAGCAAGTGTTTCGTTTGGTCAGCGGTGGTTCAGTTTTGTAAGCAAAGGTTCAGTTTCGTCAGTGGTTTAATTTGGTAAGCCGTGTTTCTGTTTGGTCAGCGAGGGTTCAGTTTGGTCAGAGGTGTTTCAGTTGTGTAAGTGGTGATTCAGTTTGGTCAGCGATGGTTCAGTTTGGTCAGCAGAAGTTCAATTTGGCCATCGTTGGTTCAGATTGTTCAGCGGAGGTTCAGTTTGGTCAGTGGAGGTTCAGATTGGTCAGCGGTGGTTCAGTTTTCTCAGAGGTTGTTCAGTTTTCTCAGTGGTGGTACAGTGTTGTCAGCGGATGATCAGTTTGGTCAGCGGTGGTTCAGTGTTTTCAGCTGTGGTTCAGTTTGCTCAGAGGAGGTTCAGTGTGGTCAATGGTGGTTTAGTTTGGTCAGCCGTGGTTTCGTTTCGCCAGCGGTGGTTCAACTTGGTCAGAGGTGGTTTAGTTTGGTCAGTGATGGTTCAGTTTCAGGAGCGGTTGTTCAGTTTTTACGAGGTGGTTTAGTTTGATAAGCCGTGGTTCAGTTTGTTCAGCTGTGTTTCACTTTGTTCAGCGGTGGTTACGTTTGTCCGGCGATTTTTCAGTTAGGACATCGTGGTTCAGTTTGTTCAAAAGTGGTTAGGTTTGTTTAGCAAGTGTTCCGTTTTCTCAGCGGTGGTTCAGTTTTGTAAGCGAAGGTTTATTTTGGTAAGCCGTGTTTCTGTTTGGTCAGTGAGGTTCAGTTTGGTCAACGGTGTTTCAGTTTGGTCAACGGTGGTTTTCAGTTTGATCAGCAAGTGTTCAGTTTGGTCAGTGGTGGTTCAGTTTGGTCATTGGTGGTTCAGTTTGCTCAGCGGTTGTTCAGTTTTGTCAGCGGTTGTTTAGTTTGGTCAGTTGTGGTTCAGTTTTGTCAGCGGTTGTTCAGTTTGGTCAGCGGTGTTTCAGTTTGGTCAGTGGTGGGTCATTTTGGTCAGGGGTGATTTAGTGTGCTCAGTTGTGGTTCAGTTTTGTCAGCGGAGGTGTAGTGTGGTCAGCGGTGGTTCATCTTGGTCAGTGGTGGTTCATTTTGTACATCGGATGTTCAGTTTTGTCAGCAGTGATTCAGTTTGTTCAGTGGTAGTTCAGTTTGGTCAGCGGTGGTTCAGTTTTCTCAGCGGTTGTTCAGTTTGCTCAGTGGCGGTTCAGTGTTGTCAGCGGATATTCAGTTTGGTCAGCGGTGGTTCAATTTCGTCAGTGGTTGTTCAGTTTTGTCAGCTGTGGTTCAGTTTGGTCAGCGGTGGTTCAGTTTTGTCACCAGTGGTTTTCAGTTTGGTCAGCGATGGTTCAGTTTGGTCAGCAGAGGTTCAGTTTGGTCATCGTTTGTTCAGATTGTTCAGTGGTGGTTCAGTTTGGTCAGTGGAGGTTCAGTTTGGTCAGCGGTGGTTCAGTTTTCTCAGCAGTTGTTGAGTTTGCTCTATGGCGGTTCAGTGTTGTCAGCGGATGTTCAGTTTGGTCAGCGTTGGTTCAGTTTTTTCAGCTGTGGTTCAGTTTGCTCAGAGGTGGTTCAGTGTGGTCATTGGTGGTTCCGTTTGGTCAGCCGTTTTTCCATTTGGCCAGTGGTGGTTCAGTTTGGTCAGAGGTGGTTTAGTTTGGTCAGTGATGTCTCAGTTTCAGAAGCAGTGGTTCAGTTTGTTACGAGGTGGTTTAGTTTGATAAGCCGTGGTTCAGTTTGGGCAGCTGTGCTTCACTTTGTTCAGCGTTGGTTACGTTTGTTCGGCGGTGTTTCAGTTTGGACATCGTGGTTCAGTTTGGTCAAAAGTGGATTAGTTTGGTTAGCAAGTGTTCCGTTTGGTCAGCGGTGGTTCAGTTTTGTAAGCAAAGGTTCAGTTTTGTCAGTGGTGGTTTAATTTGGTCAGCCGTGTTTCTGTCTGGTCAGCGAGGGTTCAGTTTGGTCAGATGTTTTTCAGTTTGTTCAGTGGTGGTTCAGGTTGGTCAGCGGTGGTTCAGTTTGTTCAGTGGTGGTTCAGTTTGGTCTTCGTAGGTTCAGTTTGGTCAGCGTAGGTTCAGTTTGGTCAGCTGTGGTTCAGTTTGGTCAGCGGTGGTTCAGTTTGTTCAGCGGTGGTTCAGTTTGGTCAGTGGTGGTTCAGTTTGGTCAGTGGTTGTTAAGTTTACTCAGCGACTGTTCAGTTTGCTCATAGGCGGTTCAGTGTTGTCATCGGATGTTCAGTTTGGTCAGCGGTGGTTCAGTTTCGTCAGCGGTGGTTCAGTTTTGTCAGCTGTGTTTAAGTTTGGTCAGAGGTGGTTCAGTGTGGTCAATGGTGGTTCCGTTTGGTCAGCCGTGGTTAAGTTTGGCCAGCTGTGGTTCAGTTTGGTCAGAGGTGGTTTAGTTTGGTCAGTGATGGTTCAGTTTCAGCAGCGGTGGTTCAGTTTGTTATGAGGTGGTTTAGTTTGATAAGCTGTGGTTCAGTTTGGTCAGCTGTGGTTCACTTTGTTCAGTGGTGGTTACGTTTGTTCGGCGGTATTTCAGTTTGGACATCGAGGTTCAGTTTGGCCAAAAGTGGTTTAGTTTGGTTAGCAAGTGTTCCGTTTGGTCAGCGGTGGTTCAGTTTTGTAAGCAAAGGTTCAGTTTCGTCAGTGGTGGTTTAATTTGGTAAGCCGTGTTTCTGTTTGGTCAGCGAGGGTTCAGTTTGGTCAGCGAGGGTTCAGTTTGGTCAGAGGTGTTTCAGTTGTGTAAGTGGTGATTCAGTTTGGTCAGCGATGGTTCAGTATGGTCAGCGTTGGTTCAGTTTGTCCAGTGATGGTTCATTTTGGACAGCGGAGGTTCAGTTTGTTCAGCTGTGTATCAGTTTGGTCAGCAGTGGTTTAGTTTGGTCAGTGGTGGTTCAGTTTGTTCAGTGGTGGTTCAGTTTGCTCAGCGGTTGTTCAGTTTGGTCAGCGGTTGTTTAGTTTGGTCAGCGGTGGTTCAGTTAGGTCAGCGGTGGTTCAATTTGGTCAGTGTGGGTCATTTTGGTCCGCGGTAATTCAGTGTGCTCAGTTGTGGTTCAGTTTTGTCAGCGGAGGATCAGGTCTTTTAGTGGTTGTTCAGTTTTGTCAGCGTTGGTTCAGTGTGGTCAGCTGTGGTTCTTCTTGGTCAGTGGTGGTTTATTTTGGAAATCGGATATTCAGTTTTGACAGCGGTGGTTCAGTTTGGTCAGCGGTGGTTCAGTTTGGTCAGTAGTGGTTCAGTTTGGTTAGCGGTGTATCAGATTGGTCAGCTGTGGTTCAGTTTGGTCAGTGGTGGTTCAGTTTTGTCAGCGGAGGTTCAGTGTGGTCAGCGGTGGTTCATCTTGGTCAGTGGTGTTTTATTTTGGACATCGGATTTTCAGTTTTGTCAGCGGTGGTTCAGTTTGGTCAGCGGTTGTTCCATTTGGTCAGCAGTGGTTAAGTTTGGTCAGTGGTGGTTAAGTTTGTTAAGCGGTGTTTCAGTATGGTCAGCGGTGGTTCAGTTTGTTAAGCGGTAGTCACTGGTGGTTCAGTGTGGTCATTGGCTGTTCCTTTTGGTCAATGGTGGTTCAGTTTAGGCAGCGGAGGTTCAGTTTGGTCAGCGGTGGTTAAGTTTTGTCAGCGGTGGTTCTGTTTGTCAGCTGTGGTTCAGTTTGGTCAGCTGTGAATCAGTTTGGTCAGTGGGGGTTTAGTTTGGTCAATGGTGGTTCAGTTTGGTCAGCAGTGGTTCAGCTTGGTCAGCGGTGGTTCAAATTGGTCAGCGTCGGTTCATTTTGGTCAGCGGTGGTTCAATTTGGTTCAGCTGTGGTTCTATTTTGTCATTGGTGGTACGATTTGGTCAGCGGAGGTTCCGTTTGGTTGGTGGTGTTTCAGTTTGGTCAACGGTGGTTTAGTTTGGTAAGCGGTGGTTCAGTTAGGTCAGTGATGGTTCAGCTTTGTCAGCGGTGGTTAAATTTGGTCAATGGTGGTTCAGTTTGGTCATTAGTGGTTCAGCTTGGTCAGCGGTGGTTCAGTTTGGTTAGCGGTGTTTCAGTTAGGTCTGCGGTGTTTCAGTTTGGTCATAGGTGGTTCAGTCTTGTCAGTGGTTTTTTAGTTTCTTCAGCAGTGATTTAGTTTAGTAAGCGGTGGTTCAGATTGTTCAGCGTTTGTTCAGTTTGGTCAGTGGTGGTTCAGTTTGGTTAGCGGTTGTTTAGTTTGGTCAGCGGTTGTTCCGTTTGTTCAGCAGTGGTTAAGTTTGGTCAGTGGTGGTTCAGTTTGTTAAGCGGTGTTTCAGTTTGGTCAGCGGTGGTTCAGTTTGTTAAGCGGTAGTCAGTGGTGGTTCAGTGTGGTCATCGGCTGTTCCGTTTGGTCAATGGTGGTTCAGTTTGGGCAGCGGTGGTTCAGTTTGGTCAGCGGTGGTTAAGTTTTGTCAGTGGTGGTTTTGTTTGTCAGCTATGGTTCAGTTTGGTCAGCTGTGAATCAGTTTGGTCAGTGGTGGTTTAGTTTGGTCAATGGTGGTTCAGCTTAGTCAGCAGTGGTTCAGCTTGGTCAGCGGTGGTTGAAATTGGTCAGCGGTGCTTCATTTTGGTCAGCGGTGGTTCAATTTGGTTCAGCTGTGGTTCAATTTTGTCACTGGTGGTACTGTTTGGTCAGCGGAGGTTCCGTTTGGTTAGTGGTGTTTCAGTTTGGTCTTCGTAGGTTCAGTTTGGTCAGCGGTGGTTCAGTTTGGTCAGCTGTGGTTCAGTTTGGTCAGCGGTGGTTAAGTTTGTTCAGCAGTGGTTCAGTTTGGTCAGCGGTGGTTCAGTTTGTTCAGTGATGGTTCAGTTTGGTCTTCGTAGGTTCAGTTTGGTCAGCGGTGGTTCAGTTTGGTCAGCTGTGGTTCAGTTTGGTCAGCGGTGGTTCAGTTTGTTCAGCGGTGGTTCAGTTTGGTCAGTGGTGGTTCAGTTTGGTCATCGGTTGTTAAGTTTACTCAGCGGCTGTTCAGTTTGCTCATTGGCGGTTCAGTGTTGTCATCGGATGTTCAGTTTGGTCAGCGGTGGTTCAGTTTCGTCAGTGGTTGTTCAGTTTTGTCAGCTGTGGTTAAGTTTGGTCAGAGATGGTTCAGTGTGGTCAATGTTGGTTCCGTTTGTTCAGCCGTGGTTAAGTTTGGCCAGCGGTGGTTCAGTTTGGTCAGAGGTGGTTTGGTTTTGTCAGTGATGGTTCAGTTTCAGCAGCGGTGGTTCAGTTTGTTATGAGGTGGTTTAGTTTGATAAGCCGTGGTTCAGTTTGGTCAGCTGTGGTTCACTTTGTTCAGCGGTTGTTACGTTTGTTCGGCGGTGTTTCAGTTTGGACATCGAGGTTCAGTTTGGTCAAAAGTGGTTCAGTTTGGTTAGCAAGTGTTTCGTTTGGTCAGCGGTGGTTCAGTTTTGTAAGCAAAGGTTCAGTTTCGTCAGTGGTTTAATTTGGTAAGCCGTGTTTCTGTTTGGTCAGCGAGGGTTCAGTTTGGTCAGAGGTGTTTCAGTTGTGTAAGTGGTGATTCAGTTTGGTCAGCGATGGTTCAGTTTGGTCAGCAGAAGTTCAATTTGGCCATCGTTGGTTCAGATTGTTCAGCGGAGGTTCAGTTTGGTCAGTGGAGGTTCAGATTGGTCAGCGGTGGTTCAGTTTTCTCAGAGGTTGTTCAGTTTTCTCAGTGGTGGTACAGTGTTGTCAGCGGATGATCAGTTTGGTCAGCGGTGGTTCAGTGTTTTCAGCTGTGGTTCAGTTTGCTCAGAGGAGGTTCAGTGTGGTCAATGGTGGTTTAGTTTGGTCAGCCGTGGTTTCGTTTCGCCAGCGGTGGTTCAACTTGGTCAGAGGTGGTTTAGTTTGGTCAGTGATGGTTCAGTTTCAGGAGCGGTTGTTCAGTTTTTACGAGGTGGTTTAGTTTGATAAGCCGTGGTTCAGTTTGTTCAGCTGTGTTTCACTTTGTTCAGCGGTGGTTACGTTTGTCCGGCGATTTTTCAGTTAGGACATCGTGGTTCAGTTTGTTCAAAAGTGGTTAGGTTTGTTTAGCAAGTGTTCCGTTTTCTCAGCGGTGGTTCAGTTTTGTAAGCGAAGGTTTATTTTGGTAAGCCGTGTTTCTGTTTGGTCAGTGAGGTTCAGTTTGGTCAACGGTGTTTCAGTTTGGTCAACGGTGGTTTTCAGTTTGATCAGCAAGTGTTCAGTTTGGTCAGTGGTGGTTCAGTTTGGTCATTGGTGGTTCAGTTTGCTCAGCGGTTGTTCAGTTTTGTCAGCGGTTGTTTAGTTTGGTCAGTTGTGGTTCAGTTTTGTCAGCGGTTGTTCAGTTTGGTCAGCGGTGTTTCAGTTTGGTCAGTGGTGGGTCATTTTGGTCAGGGGTGATTTAGTGTGCTCAGTTGTGGTTCAGTTTTGTCAGCGGAGGTGTAGTGTGGTCAGCGGTGGTTCATCTTGGTCAGTGGTGGTTCATTTTGTACATCGGATGTTCAGTTTTGTCAGCAGTGATTCAGTTTGTTCAGTGGTAGTTCAGTTTGGTCAGCGGTGGTTCAGTTTTCTCAGCGGTTGTTCAGTTTGCTCAGTGGCGGTTCAGTGTTGTCAGCGGATATTCAGTTTGGTCAGCGGTGGTTCAATTTCGTCAGTGGTTGTTCAGTTTTGTCAGCTGTGGTTCAGTTTGGTCAGCGGTGGTTCAGTTTTGTCACCAGTGGTTTTCAGTTTGGTCAGCGATGGTTCAGTTTGGTCAGCAGAGGTTCAGTTTGGTCATCGTTTGTTCAGATTGTTCAGTGGTGGTTCAGTTTGGTCAGTGGAGGTTCAGTTTGGTCAGCGGTGGTTCAGTTTTCTCAGCAGTTGTTGAGTTTGCTCTATGGCGGTTCAGTGTTGTCAGCGGATGTTCAGTTTGGTCAGCGTTGGTTCAGTTTTTTCAGCTGTGGTTCAGTTTGCTCAGAGGTGGTTCAGTGTGGTCATTGGTGGTTCCGTTTGGTCAGCCGTTTTTCCATTTGGCCAGTGGTGGTTCAGTTTGGTCAGAGGTGGTTTAGTTTGGTCAGTGATGTCTCAGTTTCAGAAGCAGTGGTTCAGTTTGTTACGAGGTGGTTTAGTTTGATAAGCCGTGGTTCAGTTTGGGCAGCTGTGCTTCACTTTGTTCAGCGTTGGTTACGTTTGTTCGGCGGTGTTTCAGTTTGGACATCGTGGTTCAGTTTGGTCAAAAGTGGATTAGTTTGGTTAGCAAGTGTTCCGTTTGGTCAGCGGTGGTTCAGTTTTGTAAGCAAAGGTTCAGTTTTGTCAGTGGTGGTTTAATTTGGTCAGCCGTGTTTCTGTCTGGTCAGCGAGGGTTCAGTTTGGTCAGATGTTTTTCAGTTTGTTCAGTGGTGGTTCAGGTTGGTCAGCGGTGGTTCAGTTTGTTCAGTGGTGGTTCAGTTTGGTCTTCGTAGGTTCAGTTTGGTCAGCGTAGGTTCAGTTTGGTCAGCTGTGGTTCAGTTTGGTCAGCGGTGGTTCAGTTTGTTCAGCGGTGGTTCAGTTTGGTCAGTGGTGGTTCAGTTTGGTCAGTGGTTGTTAAGTTTACTCAGCGACTGTTCAGTTTGCTCATAGGCGGTTCAGTGTTGTCATCGGATGTTCAGTTTGGTCAGCGGTGGTTCAGTTTCGTCAGCGGTGGTTCAGTTTTGTCAGCTGTGTTTAAGTTTGGTCAGAGGTGGTTCAGTGTGGTCAATGGTGGTTCCGTTTGGTCAGCCGTGGTTAAGTTTGGCCAGCTGTGGTTCAGTTTGGTCAGAGGTGGTTTAGTTTGGTCAGTGATGGTTCAGTTTCAGCAGCGGTGGTTCAGTTTGTTATGAGGTGGTTTAGTTTGATAAGCTGTGGTTCAGTTTGGTCAGCTGTGGTTCACTTTGTTCAGTGGTGGTTACGTTTGTTCGGCGGTATTTCAGTTTGGACATCGAGGTTCAGTTTGGCCAAAAGTGGTTTAGTTTGGTTAGCAAGTGTTCCGTTTGGTCAGCGGTGGTTCAGTTTTGTAAGCAAAGGTTCAGTTTCGTCAGTGGTGGTTTAATTTGGTAAGCCGTGTTTCTGTTTGGTCAGCGAGGGTTCAGTTTGGTCAGAGGTGTTTCAGTTGTGTAAGTGGTGATTCAGTTTGGTCAGCGATGGTTCAGTATGGTCAGCGTTGGTTCAGTTTGTCCAGTGATGGTTCATTTTGGACAGCGGAGGTTCAGTTTGTTCAGCTGTGTATCAGTTTGGTCAGCAGTGGTTTAGTTTGGTCAGTGGTGGTTCAGTTTGTTCAGTGGTGGTTCAGTTTGCTCAGCGGTTGTTCAGTTTGGTCAGCGGTTGTTTAGTTTGGTCAGCGGTGGTTCAGTTAGGTCAGCGGTGGTTCAATTTGGTCAGTGTGGGTCATTTTGGTCCGCGGTAATTCAGTGTGCTCAGTTGTGGTTCAGTTTTGTCAGCGGAGGATCAGGTCTTTTAGTGATTGTTCAGTTTTGTCAGCGTTGGTTCAGTGTGGTCAGCTGTGGTTCTTCTTGGTCAGTGGTGGTTTATTTTGGAAATCGGATATTCAGTTTTGACAGCGGTGGTTCAGTTTGGTCAGCGGTGGTTCAGTTTGGTCAGTAGTGGTTCAGTTTGGTTAGCGGTGTATCAGATTGGTCAGCTGTGGTTCAGTTTGGTCAGTGGTGGTTCAGTTTTGTCAGCGGAGGTTCAGTGTGGTCAGCGGTGGTTCATCTTGGTCAGTGGTGTTTTATTTTGGACATCGGATTTTCAGTTTTGTCAGCGGTGGTTCAGTTTGGTCAGCGGTTGTTCCATTTGGTCAGCAGTGGTTAAGTTTGGTCAGTGGTGGTTAAGTTTGTTAAGCGGTGTTTCAGTATGGTCAGCGGTGGTTCAGTTTGTTAAGCGGTAGTCACTGGTGGTTCAGTGTGGTCATTGGCTGTTCCTTTTGGTCAATGGTGGTTCAGTTTAGGCAGCGGAGGTTCAGTTTGGTCAGCGGTGGTTAAGTTTTGTCAGCGGTGGTTCTGTTTGTCAGCTGTGGTTCAGTTTGGTCAGCTGTGAATCAGTTTGGTCAGTGGGGGTTTAGTTTGGTCAATGGTGGTTCAGTTTGGTCAGCAGTGGTTCAGCTTGGTCAGCTGTGGTTCAATTTGGTCAGCGTCGGTTCATTTTGGTCAGCGGTGGTTCAATTTGGTTCAGCTGTGGTTCTATTTTGTCATTGGTGGTACGATTTGGTCAGCGGAGGTTCCGTTTGGTTGGTGGTGTTTCAGTTTGGTCAACGGTGGTTTAGTTTGGTAAGCGGTGGTTCAGTTAGGTCAGTGATGGTTCAGCTTTGTCAGCGGTGGTTAAATTTGGTCAATGGTGGTTCAGTTTGGTCATTAGTGGTTCAGCTTGGTCAGCGGTGGTTCAGTTTGGTTAGCGGTGTTTCAGTTAGGTCTGCGGTGTTTCAGTTTGGTCATAGGTGGTTCAGTCTTGTCAGTGGTTTTTTAGTTTCTTCAGCAGTGATTTAGTTTAGTAAGCGGTGGTTCAGATTGTTCAGCGTTTGTTCAGTTTGGTCAGTGGTGGTTCAGTTTGGTTAGCGGTTGTTTAGTTTGGTCAGCGGTTGTTCCGTTTGGTCAGCAGTGGTTAAGTTTGGTCAGTGGTGGTTCAGTTTGTTAAGCGGTGTTTCAGTTTGGTCAGCGGTGGTTCAGTTTGTTAAGCGGTAGTCAGTGGTGGTTCAGTGTGGTCATCGGCTGTTCCGTTTGGTAAATGGTGGTTCAGTTTGGGCAGCGGTGGTTCAGTTTGGTCAGCGGTGGTTAAGTTTTGTCAGTGGTGGTTCTGTTTGTCAGCTATGGTTCAGTTTGGTCAGCTGTGAATCAGTTTGGTCAGTGGTGGTTTAGTTTGGTCAATGGTGGTTCAGCTTAGTCAGCAGTGGTTCAGCTTGGTCAGCGGTGGTTGAAATTGGTCAGCGGTGCTTCATTTTGGTCAGCGGTGGTTCAATTTGGTTCAGCTGTGGTTCAATTTTGTCACTGGTGGTACTGTTTGGTCAGCGGAGGTTCCGTTTGGTTAGTGGTGTTTCAGTTTGGTCAACGGTGGTTTAGTTTGGTAAGCGGTGGTTCAGTTAGGTCAGCGATGGTTCAGCTTTGTCAGCAGTGGTTAAGTTTGGTCAATGGTGGTTCAGTTTGGTCAGCAGTGGTTCAGCTTGGTCAGCGGAGGTTCAAATTGGTCAGCGGTGGTTCATTTTGGTCAGCGGTGTTTCAGTTTGGTCTGCGATGTTTCAGTTAGGTCATATGTGGTTCAGTTTGGTCAGAGGTTTTTTAGTTTCTTTAGCAGTGATTTAGTTTAGTCAGCTGTGGTTCAGATTGTTCAGCGTTTGTTCAGTTTGGTCAGCGTTGTTTCAGTTTGGTCAAAGTGTTTCAGTTTGGTCAACGGTGGTTAAATTTGGTCAGCTGTGATTCAGTTTGTTCAGCGTTTGTTCAGTTTTTTCAAAGTGGTTCAGTTTGGTCAGTGGTTGTTCATTTTGGTTATCGGTGGTTCGGTTTGGTCAGCGGTAGTACAGTTGGGTCAGCGGTGGTTCAGTTTTTTTCAGCTGTGTTTCTGCTTGGTCTATGAGGGTTTAGTTCGGTCAGCAGTGAATCAGTTTGGTCAGTGGTGGTTCAGATTGGTCAACGTTGGTTTAGTTTGGTCAATGATTGTACAGTTTGGTCAGCGGAGGTTCCGTTTGGTCAGCGGAGGTTCAGGTTTGTCAGCTGTGGTTCAGTTTGGTCAGCGTTAGTTAAGTTTTATAAGATATGGGTCAGCTTGTTCAGCGGCGGTTCAGCCTAGTCAGCGGTGGTTCAATTTGGTCAGTGGTTGTTGAGTTTGGTTAGCGGAGGTTCAGCTTGGTCAGCGGTCGTTCAAATTTGTAAGTGGTGGTTCAGTTTGGTCAGCAGTCGTTCAGTTCTGGCATCTGTGTTTCAGTTTAATCATCGGCTGTTCCGGTTGGTTAATGTTGGTTCAGTTTTGTAAGCGGTGGTTCAGTTAGGTCAGCGATGGTTCAGCTTTGTCAGTGGTGGTTAAGTTTGGTCAATGGTGGTTCAGTTTGGTCAGCAGTGGTTCAGCTTGGTCAGTGGTGGTTCAAATTGGTCAGCGGTGGTTCAGTTTGGTCAGCGGTGTTTCAGTTTGGTCAGCGGTGTTTCAGTTTGTTCATAGGTGGTTCAGTTTGGTCAGAGGTTTTTTAGTTTCTTCAGCAGTGATTTAGTTTAGTCAGCGGTGGTTAAGATTGTTCAGCGTTTGTTCAGTTTGGTCAGCGTTGTTTCAGTTTGGTCAAAGTGTTTCAGTTTGGTCAGAGGCGATTCAGTTTGGTCAGCGGTGATTCAGTTTGTTCAGCGTTTGTTCAGTTTTTTCAAAGTGGTTCAGTTTGGTCAGTGGTTGTTCAGTTTGGTTATCGGTGGTTCGGTTTGGTCAGCGGTAGTACAGTTGGGTCAGCGGTGGTTCAGTTTGTTCAGCTGTGTTTCTGCTTGGTCTATTTAATTACAGTACACTCGATCGATCTCAAATTGTGATACATCATTTTTATCATTGGCACGAGTTTCTGAGTGTAAAATTTCAGCTCGCTAGCTTATGAGGAAGTGGGTTAAAAATCGATCCAATTTTTTTTCGGCATTTAAGAAAGCTAGGCATCAAACAGACGCCACGAATTAATATAAAAGATTTTTTAAAAATATTGTTAAAACCGTGCTAGTAATTTGTATATAGAGAAAATGAGAATAAATTGGGTTTTAAGAGTTGATGTCTATTGCTTCATTGGATTTTTGAGTGTTTGTCTCTGTAATCTGTCAATATGAAAGGATAATGTATAATATACAGGACGTAACACAACAGCGAACGTTTCGGCAAAGAGCCTTCCTCAATGAACAAATAGTACACAAATGAAACGAAGAAAACGAATTAATAAAAAAACGCTTAGCTGCGGAGAAATCCAAGTAGTCCAGTAGATATAAAGTAAGGACAGAAAACCAAGAGCTTATATAGGAAAGGCTAGTGTGGTTGTGGCCAATCAATCAGCTTGTCAGTGCGAACATAACGTTGATCCGATGTGGTGTAAGAGTCCCATACTCATGGATTAGTCTATTCTCCAGACTGACCCGGCCGGGTGTGTTTGTACAAGAAACCATGGCGGTGACAGACATGTCATCGACGCCCATGTAGTCACGTCCATTGAAGTGTCGGGAGATAGGACACTGTTTGTCAATATGTAAGGATAATTGCAAATTTCTTACTGGCGCACTGCCAAGAATCATTTACACCCTGCTATATACATTTTTAAAATCGTTTCTTCATAGTAATGTACAATAGGATTATTTATAAATAAAATATTATCAATGTACCTAATTCCCGTCGTCTGTATGTATGTATGTATGTATGTATGTATGTAAGTATGTGTGGATGTAACAAGCAGCGCACCAAATTATTGCACCAAAAATAACTCTTTTCGAACGTTCCACATAAAATTGTTCAATATTAATGAATCAAATAAAAATAAATAAAATAAATGAAATTTCTGTATTAAGTTATTTTTTAATCTCATTTGTATTTATTTTGAAAACTTCCGTCATTTTTGACGGGTGGTAAAATTCTAGTTTATTAATATAGTTTTAAGCTTTAAAAAATCTTTGCTTTTGATTTGACCCCCTTGTTTTGTAGTTTTGCTCTAAACATGTGCCTATTTCACATTAAAAAAATATGTCACGCTTTTTCTGCACTGCCACATCTGCTGTCATTTACCTGCCACCAGTCGTAGCATAATGACATGTTGGGCTGTCTTGGGGGTTAAAAATCCCAATTAAGAAAGTCACTTGTCTTTTAACACCAGTTTATTATAACTTCGTTTAAATGAAGTGTAAACTTGGATTTATCCTACATTCCATTGTCATATGTGACTCTGTATCCATAAGAAATATTCACATATCGTGACTTATGACTTGCATGGTGTTCCAGTGTGTCTAAAACCGTTATATCGTGATATCGAAGAGTCACAACCCTATTTTTTAAAACTTTTACTTGTAAAAAATTGTTTAAAATTTTATCATTTTTTGTGCATTATTTATCTTATTCGATTTATTTTTTTAGTAGTTGAATGTTTTTTCTTTATTTTATACACAAAGTCATGTTATATTTGACTCTCAAATTGTAATCTAATATATAAAGCTCAGTTGGTGTTTGTATCTTTGTATGTTTGTTTATTTTGTATGTTATGTTTCGCATGCGTTTTTAACATAAAATTATCTTATCTTATCTTATCTGTTTACAGACGCTCCTTCTATACAGAAGATTATTGCGTCCTACGCTTATCTATGGTTTGTGTTTAGTCCTGCATTTTTATTAGAGATTTAAATGTTGATAAAGTGTTGGTTTTCCTGGATTCTTCAGGCAACCCATTCCACGCCCGAATTCCGGACGGGAAGAAGGAAGACTTGTATGTGTTTGTTCTTGCATACGGAATAAGAAAGGTGTTTTTATCCTTATGTCTTTCTGAGGGTTGTATTAAGTTATCTTTGTGTTGTATTTCTAAATTAGAATTAATTGCTTTATGTATGATTACTACTTTGCTCTTGGTTCTTCTATCCTCTAGTGTTTCAAGGTTTAATGATTTAACTAATGGTGTTACTCTTGTCAGTTTCGAATATTCTCCAGTAATGAATCTGGCAGCTCTTTTTTGAATTTGTTCTAGTTTATCAATGTTTTCTTTGGTGGATGGGTCCCATACAGAAGATGCATATTCTAGTGCAGGTCTCACCAAAGTGAGGTAGCATTTTAGTTTTATATCTCTATTACATTTGTTAAAGTTCCTTTTTATAAAGCCTAAGGTTTTGTTTGATTTTTTAATAACTTCATTGACATGGGGATTCCATGATAGTTTCTCATTTATTAAGACTCCTAAGTATTTTGCATCTTTAGTTTGGGTCAGTTCTTTTCCATGAATGTAATATTTTGAATTTATTTGTTTCTTTTTCTTTGTTACTCTTAACAGTTGATTTGTTTTGTTTTTTTAAAATTAGGAATATAGCCTAATTTCTTTATATATCTTTATTATCTTTATCTCATAGACGCTGTGCAAAGATTGTATTAATTACAGTTGTGTTACGATGCAGTGTCGTAAATATATAAGAGTTTTTTTAGTGACGACAGTGGCAGAGATCTTTTGGAAAAATGTCAACAAAGCAGTGGCCTTTTTTTAATGGATACAAACAAATAAACATAAAAGATCAACTGACCTTTATATATTACATACGCGTTTAAATTATTTTATTTCAATTATATTCACGATGCATTGTATTAATATTTTACATGCAATGAATAAAATTGGGATTTTTAAAATATTAATTCATAACTTAACATTTAATTAAAAACCATTGATGTAGCGAGTTTATTTTATGTTGAAAGTGATGGCCTATGTCAAATAAACTTACACTTTAAAACTGTTTACTTAAGCTTTATATACACTATACATTATAAACTTTCGCTACCGAACGTATTAACAAAAATTGACTAAATTTAATGAAGTGATCCTGAAAACGCTTAATTAATATGAATTGCGAATTGAATATGTTTTTATGTTCATTCCTTTGTATTCAGAATAGCATAGGCCATTTCTAAAATTGCCTTTTAATCATTTTTAAGATGCGCTTATTAACAGACGGTTGATTTTTTTTCTTCATTTTTTTTTATTTTTCAGATATAAAATCTGGTGTGTGTGTGTGCATTGAATATAATTTACAAAATATGATGCCTTATCCGCTATAGGGAACAAACAAAAAAGATTCCTTTTTGAAATTATACACATTGCCTATAAACCGTAAATATAAATCGTAAAATATAGAGACATAAAAAATGTTAAATATTATTTCCCGGTTGCAACGATTATGAATACGTCAAAAGGAGGAGTTATTTTTGTCCAGTACATTTACTTTATAACAAGACTTTATTTTATGCGGCCAGCTTTCTATATTGTCTAAATATGGTGTGCACATTTTTTTGATATCATTTTAATACGACCGGTTTTAAAAAAAAATATTTTAGAAAGTACATTTATAATTTTGTTTATTTGCGCTATGAGTCATTTAGCGTTTGTCTTTTAAAGGGATAGTGCCACATGTTCTTATCTCATAGACGTGGTTACAGATATTATATAACTTACAATTGTGATACGATGCAGTTTCGTAATTATATAATTTTTGAGTGACGAGGGTGGTAGAGCTCTTTCGGAAAACCTATAAGTTATGTTAATTTTGTACACGTGGGAATGAAATTGTAAATTTAGTTATTATGGTCGGCAAGAATCATTATTTTAATAAATCATATCTTTTAAATAGTAAGGTTATGTTAAAAGGCACTGCATTAGTATTTCATAAAAAATAGAGTCTTGTTCACAAATATTAAGCAAGAACAAACACATACAAATTCTCGTTTTTTTACGTCCGGAATTAGGGCGTGGATTGGGTTGCCTGAAGAAACCAGGAAAACCAACACCATATCAACATTTAAAAACTAATAAGAATGCATGGCTAGACAAAAACCACAGATAAGCGTAGGATGCAGTAATCTTCTGTATAGAAGGGGCATCTGTAACAGATAAGATAAGATAATATCAAGCCAAATTACTTATTCAAATTATAGATAATACCCCAAAAAAAAATTAAAAATTATTCTGTAAATAAATTTTGAGTTTGAAATTTAAAAATAATATTTTTTATTGTATTTCACTTTTATTCATTACAATGCTAATTTAATTTACATTTAAAAAATCATACGTGCTTCATATTATTGGTAATCTTTTTTTTATAAAGTTACATGAAAGAGTCTAAGCAGATGGGATGGAGTTATATTTATATTTCATTTATGTCTTGGGATATTCTTTTTTTTTGCGTAATATAACAAATTCGAGTCCAAATTTTTTCAAAAAATGGAACATTGTTGAGGGTTTATATAAAATAAATTTTAGTGCATTTAATTATGTTAAAAACCAACTTGTTAGAAAGTAGTTAGAAAAGTAGTACATCAAATTTAATTTTGGGTGGGCTAGAACTTTCCAGAAAATAAAATTATTTAGCTTGAAATTTAGGATTATTTATTTATTTTTTTTTACTTTACTTAGAATTATGGATTAATCATGAGTCATAAAATAATATTTTGTTCACCTGAGCATTCAGGTAATAGATCGAAGAATTTTTTTAAAAATCACATTGTGCTGTGAGTAGTTAATTTTTATTTTACAAAATCCTAACTTGTGTATGGTTTTAAAATGTATCATATCTGTAAATAATTTACTACTTGTGTTTACTTTTTTTATTCTGTTTAAAAGCGTAAAATATTTTTAAATGAATTTAGACTATTATAACTTTATTATTTTTATTTTAATAATTAAAAACATATTATGATAGAATCTAATACGGCACAACACGTTACAAAATATAAAATGGAAATTTGTGATATATTGCTCCGTAAATTTCTATTACACAATAAATACCATGTCTTCGTTTAAAATGGAAGCACTAAATCTAAACCTATTCTAGTTGCTTTTTCTCTTTTGTAGATGTTTGTGCCATAAACGTATGTCATACTATAAACTAGTACCTGTGTTCAAAGCAGTAAGTTATATATATATTTTTAAAAACAAAATTATTTATAGTTCCATGTGCAGATGTACGCTTAAAATTATAGAAAGCATTTTTTATCTCAAGAAACAGGAAATAGCCTGATGGAGGTAAAAAAAGTGAGTTATTGCAGTAATTCTGCGAATGCAAAAAAATTGTTCTTTATCTAAAGAAATTGATGTGATGTAACTCTACGAGTACTTTTGTTTATCTCCCTTAAAGCATGGTCTTTAATTTTCCCGAATCCCGTGTTCCCGAGTCCTGTGTTCCCGAGTCCTGTGTTCCCGAGTCCTGTGTTCATACAAAAAGGAGCATTTAACACATGCTCCTATGCTCGTGGTGGCCTCATGTGAATGCAATGGAAGCTGATTTAAAAGTAAGCGTTTTTAGCAAGATCACAACGTTATCGTAGGTATGTGTTTGGAAGGGAGAGTGACCAGTTATTTAAAATTTAATGACCTTTTAGGTAAAATCACGCTACTGTTGTAAGATATTTGTGGGAATTGATGGGAATGGAAGTTATTCTATTGAAATCATCTGTTTCCCTTTGAGGGATTTTACGATGGGGTAATTTTGCCATACATGTGTGAAATAATGCACATTTACGCTCAGTTAATGCTCATTAGGAATATATGCGTCACTAGGGTTGGTGTCACCCGGGGCGGTAGCTCATGGTGTCATCCCCTCACTACTTCACCCATAGACTCCTCCGAGTCTTCCTGTGCCAAATAACGGGACCATACATAATTTTAAATTTTGGTGTCACTCCTTGTGATGGTGTCACCCCGTGCGGTCCGTAACCTTCGCACCCCCCCCAGTGACGCCACTGCTTAGAGTATATTATTTTAACATAGATATGCATGTTTGACCACATTTAATAAATATAAATAACACAAAAATATTAAGTCAAACATATTTAAGACATAATTTTCCGCTAAATAAAAGAAAAAAGAAAACCCATCTTTAGATTTTTTGGAGAAAAATCTTAACCTGCCCCCACCCCCTTGACTGTGGTGTTGGGAGTAGTGAGGTTGGGTTCATCTCACCATGGTGTCAGTACGTCAAAGCCCAGTTGGGTTTATTTCATTTAAAACAAAAGACACTGCCTTTTCATGTCCAGCCTTTCAGTTCTCTTTCCGATGCTACTGTTTCTTTTTTTTTCTTATTTGTTTTATTGTAGTTTGTTGGGACTATTTTATTATTGCATGTTAACTGATATTTTTTTAGAAATAAGTTTTTTGCGTTTTACATATTACGTTGTAATTCGTAATTTTTTTTATTTTTTTTATTGAGAGGTGAAAAAATGTGTCGTGTCTTTTTTGACATCAAATCGTACACAGTAACATTTTAGATTTTGGTGTCGCTCCCCTGATGGTTTAACCCGGGGCGGCCTGCCCCCACCGCAACCCTCTAGTGACGCCACCGGTTAGGAAAGTATTAACACCATAGCTTTTAATGGTCTGAAATAATTTTTTAATTTTTTTAATTAGTTTAACAATCATTTTTTTTCTGATAATTTCCAAATCACTACACGTGTTCATTTATAAGTAGAAATGAAAATAAATTATTGAACTATTTGAAATAACTTACCGAAACTACATATTTGTTGTTGGAAAGACATTATGAATATTGCCTAATCTTTTTCATTATTCAATTATTTTCGGACAATTATTAATTTCGAAACTATAATGTGAATAGCTGAAGAATTTTTAAACTTAAATTATTTTAAATTATTATACTTTTAGCCCCAAAATAAAATGTTTTTGCTTTATGTGTCAGATTAATTCCATGATTACGGTGAGATTTGGTAATTTACACTTACATTGTTATATTCATAAAATCGCTAAAATGGCATAAATTACGATTTAGCTATCATTTCATGGCTGGAGAACATGATATCAGAGTTGTTAAGATATAGAACAGCATTATATTTTAGGCGCTGTACGTAATTGTAATGATTAAAAACACAATTATCAAAAACAATTACAATGCCAAGGTGACAGAAATCTCCAACTAAAATTATTTTTTGGAGAAATGATGTAGAGTATTAACAATTAAAATGAAATATTGGATCTAAAAGCAAAATGATTATTTAAAATGTTTCTGAGATGTATGTGGCATGTAATGTAAAGTTCACAATTTTATGAACTTTTGGTTTGGCATTTAAGACAATCATAATCATGTGCGTATTTTTTCATCAATCTCTTTAAGCCACGATCTGTGTTTCTGCAAGGTGAATAAGATTGACACTCTGTTTGAACGTAATGTTGAACTCTCCTTTATTAAACGTTTATTGTATAAGAGTAAAAGTAACCGTAAAAATTAGTTTTATTTTAATAAATATAAGTCATCGCTAAGTAAATTTTATTTTATTTAATTCTTGAAACAGTGAAATAAATTTGTCACTCCAGGCTTTAAATTTGTGAGATTTACCTGCAAAGTTTGCTCTTTAACAAGATATATTTTTATTTTCAACAGCTAATCTTTTATTTGTTTGTTTATTTCATTTTGACTTTGTGAAATCACGGACATTCTAAGATAGGCTGATAACAGCCGGGGTACTTCAGGCTCCTCTCAAAAGTAACTTCACAGCCAGGAGCATTGAAGGCCACTGATCCACATCTGTAAAATAGTGGAAGAAATTTATTCAAAAGCTCTATTACTTGAGGTTAATCAAAAATACCAAACTAGTTGCGTTTCTAGTGTTAATGGGTGGATTTAGAAAAGCTTATTGTAAAAATCATAGCCATTCACAAACACACACACATACAAACAAAACATATCACCCAGAATGCCCCGCACCATAAGCCTCCAACAACGCCTTTGCACAGTCCTAATTCATTCAATAGTTATACTTTTAAGAGGTAACACTTACAAAAACAACAACTTACGTCTAATTTATCATTTTAAATAGCAAAAGTAGCATATATATATATACATTTATTTATATAGCAATTGTGTTCTAATCTATAAATATTTATATATTGCAACTGACCTTTAATGCAGCAACACTTTTATTATTAATACAAAGAGAAAGAAAGATAAGGAAACTTATGATACACAAGTTTCTAGATTTCCTTTACAATCACATTTTTGGCATCCAGCTGTGTACCACACCTCACCATTCTTACGACCCACAGAACATCCTGTGAGAAACAGTTAATTTCAATTTTTAGTAGAGAAATTTTAATTTGGAAATACAGAGAAACAACAAACTAATAAAACACTCAGATAGACATATATATTAAACACATTATTGTACCATTAAAAAGAAAAAGAAAAAAAAATATACTCTCTCTCCTATACGTCTGACACACCAGGAAAACACACTTTCAATATTAAAGACTTAAAAACACAAATACAAGACAATATATGAACTTTGGATAGCGTAAGTCGCAATTATCTTCTTTACAGAAATAGCTTCTGTAATGTATAAGTCACGATAAGTCTTCCTTTAAGAAGAAATTTAAAAATAAAAATAAAAGTTAATTTTTACAGGGTTGATAAGTACGAAAGAAATTTCACAAAAACACATAAATGCAATTTGTAATACTAGAAATAAAAAAGAATCATCAATTAAGAAAACGATTATAATTGATATTCATAAAAAGTGTTTCAAAATAAAGTCAATATAAATATATCTAATATATAAAGCTCAGTTGGTGTTTGTATCTTTGTATGTTTGTATGTTTGTATGTTTGTATGTTTCACTTTTCGACTTTCTGTTAGACAGCCACGGAAAAACCACATGACGGACGGGGACCAAATTTGGCAGGACGGTTCCTTTTACCCTGAAGGTGGTTTTAAGTTAGTTTTTGTAATTGTCCCTTTTGCCCGAATGCCGTAAATTAAATAATAAAAAAATGCAGAGACAAAGAATGAAAAATGTAACCTCATTTCTGTATTGAACATCTTTACGCGGACGTTCAAATGCCGTTCAAAGCGAGTTATTTTTGGGGACGTTTTTTTCCCCCAATACTTTATTTTCAGCGGTGCGCATTCAAAAAATATTACATTGTCTAATTACGGTTCGCACATTTTCGTGTACGCTTCTTTTCAAAAAATAAAATATAAGCATAAAAAAATGACGTCATTTAAATATTTTTTGTACAATTCATACAGACGACGGGAATCAATATTTATAATTAACATAAGTAACTTATCCGTTTTTTATAAAAACGAAATATTGAACTTGATGAAATGTACACAACGTATTTCATAATAATTATAAATCCTCAAATCCTATTTTTACATCGTTGCCTTTTCAAAAATTAAAATATAAGCATAAAAAAATGACGTCATTTGTTTTAATTATTTTCTGTTCCATAACTCGACATTTAATAAAAACCTATTTACGTAATAATTGTATATATTAGATTTATGGGCGCTATAGGTTAAGTAGATTTTGTCTTTGAGGGGGGGGGGTATGCCATATTATACTTAGCACAGAGACGCTGATGCAAATATTGTATAATTACAATTGTGTTACGATGCAGTGTCGTAAATATATATGAGCTTTTTAGTGACGACAGTGGTAGAGATCTTTTGGAAAAATGTCAACAAAGCAGTGGCATTTTTTTAATGGATACAAACAAACATACAAACATCAACTGAGCTTTATATATTAGATATGCGTTTAAATTATTTTATTTCAATTTTTCCACGATGCATTGGATTAAAATTTTACATGTGTAAATGAAATTGCAATTTTTTTAAAATATAATTCACAACTCGACATTTAATTAAAAACCATAGATGTAGCGAGTTTATTTTATGTGGAAAGCGATATAATATGTCAAATAAACTAACACTTTAAAAAAAGTTTACATAAGCTACCTATATATATACACTATACATTATAAACTTTCGCTAATGAACGTATTAACAGAAGTTGACTAAATTTAATAAGGTGATCCTAAAAACGCTTAATTAATATGAATTGCGAATTGAATATGTTATGTTCATTCCTTTGTAGTCGGAATAACATATGCCATTTCTAAAGTTGCTTTTCAATCATTTTTCAGATGTGCTTATTAACAGACTGTTGAATCTTTTTTTTTAATGTGGATATATATTTAATTTTTTTTCAGCAACAAATCTGGTGTGTGTGTATTGAATATAATGTACAAAATATGATGCCTTATCAGAAATAGGGAACAAAAAAATGATTTCTTTTTGAAAATATTCACATTGCATAAAAACCGTAAAAAAATATAAATCGTACAATTTAGAGACACAATTTTTAAAAACTATTATTTCACTGTTTAAACAACTATGAATACGTCAAATGGAAATGGAAGAGTTATTTTGGTCCAGCACATTTACTTTATAACAAGACTTTATTTTATGCGGCCAGCATTCTATAATCTTTTATTGTCTAAATATGGTGTGCACGATTTCCTGATATCATTTTAATACGATGGTTTTTTAAAAAAAAAGTATTTTAGAAAGCACATTTATAATTTTGTTTATTGGCGCTATGAGTTATGTAGCCTTTGCCTTTTTAAGGGATAATGCCATATGTTCTTTATCTTATAGACGCGGTTACAAATATTGTATTACTTACACTTGTGTTAATTAATATGCAATGTCGTAATTATATATGAAATTTTTGAGTGACGAGGGTGGTAGAGCTCTTTCGGAAAACCTATCAGTTATGGTTATATAGTACAAGTAGGAATGAAATAGTAAATTTAGTTATTATGGTCGTCAAGTTTCATTTTTTAATAAATCATATCTTTTAAATAGTAAGGTAATGTTAAAAGGCACTGCATTAAGTGAAAACAACTCACGCGATAAAATTGTAAAAACTAAATAAATCTGTCTGTTTTTTTTCTCTCTCTCTTTTTTTTTAAAATATATTTAATAATATTTATTTTTTCCCCCTTAAAATGGAATATATCTGTTTCCCAAAGGATTTTAACTAATAGATGAATCTGAAATATAACTTTACAAATAAAAATTGTAATAACCAGCAACTACTACTGGGAAAAAGGGTCAGCATACTCCCGCTACAATGTGCGGATATATTTCTATTATATATATCAAAATCAAATTATGTATGTATGTACATTCATTACATTCTGACTAAACCATTCATCCGATCACCATGAAACTTTTGGAGACTTTTGAGTACGCTCCTGGGATGGTCACTGATAACTTTGTTTGCACAATTTAACACTCATGGGAGGCCGGCGGCCCATAATATGATTTTGATTTTTTTTCTTATATGAGCTTTATAAAAATTAGTTTAAGCGTTAGCTGTTAGGTAAATTGATTGATCTTAACCGAACTTTGTATATAACAACTTGGTAGCCAATATTGAATACTTTATGGCACTAATTTCCTAATGTCCATTTCTTCAGGGCTTGGGGCCCAAAATTCTTTTTTTTATAAACGTTTAAATATAGAGAAATATATCCGCTATGAAATTGATTGAAATAGACAGGTGTTTTGAAATTGACATCTTGCACTAATTGGGCCCTGGAGCCCTTAATGTCGTTTTTGTGATAATATGAGCTATATAAATATTAGTTTATGCGATAGCTACTGAGTAAATGAATGGATCTTAACGAAACGTTGTATATAAAAATTTAGTAGCCCATATTACAATAAAAAAGGGCACTGCACGTCTAATGTCGAATCGTTCAGGGCTGGGGGCCCAAAATGTCTTTTTTTCGTATATGTTTGATACATTATTTTCCATTCTATTTTTAACGATCTTGAGAAATATATCCATGATGAAACTGAATTAAAATGAACATCATATTGAAAATTACACCTTACGTCGATGGCCGGGGCCCCATATGTCTCTTTTTTATGTATACTTTAAAATAATAATTCCCACTCAGTTTTTAACGATCTTGAGAAATATATCCATGATGAAACTGAATTTAAATGAATAGGTTTAAAATGTACATCTTGCACCAAATGGGTCCGGGGCCCAGTCACGCGTTGATGCCACCCGTCGATGCCCACACTCCCTCCCGTCCCTTCCCCCCCATTTTTAAAGCCAGGAGATATCACTCGGTGTCAGTCTGTAAATGTTTGTCGCGTTTGAACATAATCATTACTTTTAGTTATGGCTCATATATAAGGGATTTATAGTCAAAAACTTTGTTTTTGCGGGTCTTTTTTATTACTAAGATCGTTGCAACGCACGACGGGTCTGCTAGTTAATACATAAATTTCAATTAGAAATAGTCAAAGTCCTACGACTGAATCATCTCTAAAATTGTACTTCTGACTCATCTCTAAAATCTACGACTTATTTATCTCTCAATTCTAAGCCTTACTCAACTTTAAATTATACAAATGCCACACCACTATTTAGTGCGACTGACTATACTCTAAATTCTAAGACTGACTCACCTCTTTTTATACTCTGTGCGGCGTGTGTAACGTAGAAGATGGCTGCAAACACGGTCACTAAAATAAGTGCCCTCATTATAACAAGCTTCAAGTACTAGTGTATACGTCAGTATTATGAGATGGCATTAAATGTTATACGGATTTACACTTTCTATACGTTAAGTTTTTTCTTTCCTGAGGGTTTTCAATATCTAATTTATTATATCATTCTTACAAAACGTTCTTCTAAAATTTGGTACCATAAATATTATCTCTACCAAAGGAACACTATAATAAATAATAATAATCCTTTTATACTAACATACGTTTGATTGATTACGTCAAAAAAGCAAGCTAATAATATCCACTTTTTAGAGCTAATTTAGAACCTCTGAGATGTTCAATGATTTCTCAATCATTTTTTGTCAACAGAAGCTCAATTGAACGGAGCGTCACCATGGGTGTGGTGGTAATTGAATACAGTGGCAGATGGTTGGTTTGAATGAATAAAGTGTACGTAACTTAATAATATTTGATCAAAACAAGACCGATGTTCCAACTTGTAATGGGGCTTAAATTTCAATGTAAAAGTCTATTTTATTTTTTTTTAATTACCAGATTTAACTAAATAGTACAAATGCTCGAAGATAATATGCCTGAAAATTGGCGGATATTAAATAATTTACACATTTTAGAAGAAATTTTTGCAATACAAACTTTAATTTTTAGTATCATGTTAGAATGAAATGTGTATGATAAATGACATGAAATTCTATGTGCATTTCTTAAATTTCAAATATGAAAATTAATTATAATTTCACAAATTGCTAAGGAATTTAAAATTGATATACTTTTATTTATAGAATGAACGATTGGTAAGTAAACATACTAGTTAACGTAATCTTAGGTTTATCAAAATTAACACAATTGAAAGAAAAGGAGCTAAAAAGAACAGAAATTGTAACATTTTGTCAATTTGAGAGATCAAAATAAATTTTGATCTTTATTTAAGATCTTTAAAATTTAAACAGTAAAAGTAAAATGTTGTTTTTATTTTATGAACATTGTAAGGGACTACACAAGTTGAGAGGCTATAATCATATGTAACTGTTTTGTTTTTTTAAATCTAAGACATCTTCCAAAACATGTTTTATTATTTCAAACATTTAGTTTCTAGACTTTTAAATATATTGTTGTAAATAGTGAGCTGTGGATATTAGTGGTCGGTTAGGGATTTTTTACTTTTGATGTTAGTGAAAACCAGGAAAACTAACACTTTATCAACATTTAAATCTCTAATAAAAATGTAGGACTAAACACAAACCATAGCGTGGGTCGCAATAATCTTCTGCATAGAAGGAGCGCCTGTAACAGATAAGATAAGATAGTGTGTTGTTGATATACACGTAATAAAGGTGTTGACAGACTTTTGACGTTTAGATAAATATCTAATCACACTATGTGACTGGCTAAAAATGTATTAATAGAATACTCAATAAGGCACAGATCACAAATCAGATTACTTTCACTTAGTAGATGATAGTACATGTTAATGTTATAAATGAAAATCTCGATCTTTAAAATCCAACAGATTATTATATAAAAAAAATGTATTAATAGAATACTCAATAAGGCACAGATCACAAATCAGATTACTTTCACTTAGTAGATGATAGTACATGTTAATGTTATAAATGAAAATCTCGATCTTTAAAATCCAACAGATTATTATATTAAAAAATTATTTTATCTTAATTTAAATTACACATTTTATATTTAAAATAGAATTGAAACTTTACTTGTGACTACAATATAGAATCAAGCCATTCCAAAGTGATTATTTTATAAACGCTCAACTTTTTTTTAGAACAACAACTTATCATAATTCTATGTGACCATCAGATAAATGGAGTCATTTTTGTTTGAATATTTATAACACGACGAAATAAATAATTGTTTGGTCCTCTCACTCAGTAAAGGGCGTGAACTAATGCCAATCCTGTAATATATCATATAGAATGGGACTGCGATAAAGCTTTTAAATAAAATACAAAATACACAAACAAATTATTTAATAAAAACAATAAATTTGAGTCCTGTAAGAAAGACACAGTGCCATGATAGACAATACAATTAAATGAATACAATAAACTAATAAGAGAGATTTTAGTTCTTGCCAGGGACAATTTGTAACTGGTACAAGTTAGAAAAACAACAACTGATAAAATGATTACAATGTGCACATATTTCCACCGCCTTATTTTCCCTAAAAGTAATACGCCAATGAACAGATCTACAAAGTAAAATCTTCCAGGGCGTATGTACAAAAGCTCATCGTTTCAAAATGAGCCATAATGATGAGAGAATTGATTGTGGATCATTGACAATTATTAGATGAAAGAAGATAACAACATTAATATACCTGAGCTATTAATTGTAATTTGTCCTCAGCACACATGTTAAAATGTTGATATTAAAAATAAATCGTCTGTAATCTTTTAGTTTTAGTTTTATTTGCATTTATTCAGCTTCAAATTATAAGAGTAAGCAAAACATTTTCCTCTAAGGAACTCACTTATCTATCAGTTGTCATTGGTAAGACAATTTTTAAAAAAACCTATAAATTCATAAGTTAATCAAGTACATACAAAGGAATTTCATTAAAATTATTTGTTTTAAACAATGTATTTCCGCCTGGTTTTTGTTATAAACTATAGGAATATAAAAACACAAAATTTTTATATCATTAAAAATCACCAGACTTTACCAACTTACCTATGACTAAATAAAGAAGATTTACCATTACAAAAATGTGAAGTCATATGGTTCTAGAAGTAAATACGTGATCAGTTAGGAAAGTTTTATTTTCATTTCCAAAAGTCATTGCATGACAGTAATTCCTGCAAATGATTTAAAGTAAGAACTAAAGACGACTATAACATTTATGAGTTTAAGCAACTAATGTTTTTATCGTTTACCCGCAATCTTGCACTCATTTGTTTTCTATAATATAAGCAATCATTCCCCATAAAAAAAGAATAATTATAATTTTAGACTTCAACTGTAGAATTCTTATTTTCGCTTAGTACCTGTCATACCCCAAGGATCAGGAACATATCAATACTTCGCCCTGTTTGCAGCAGTTCTCGAGATTTCAGTTACCACATGTTGCATGGCCTCGCTGCACAAATAGTTATGTCTTAAGCTCTACGTTAACAGGGTAAATACATCTTAAAATATATAGTTAATGGTTTTTAATCGAATATTTACTTAAAACACATATTATTGACGAAATGAATTTAAATATTAGCTACGTGTACTATGATCTCAATGTTACATTAAACTTTAAAACTGGAACAGCTTTCCAAATATAAAATTGGGAATCCTATAATTAGTTTATCTAAATTTGCATGTCTCAAGGTCATTTGCCATCACGCCATTGTAGACTTACTAAAGGTTTGAATATTTGGCATAAATTAGTGGGTATTTGTTTTTGAATTGTTGTGATTTCACAAGTCAAAATTTCACTAGCAAAACCAAGTATAGTCAGTTTGTTTTTACATTTTAATATTAAAATGAGTAAATTTGAGTCATCATTTATAATCGCTATATGGTACGTATATTAATATTATGCATCTCTGTAAAGTAAATTATTTGAAGAAAAAAAAATAATGGGCTCTAATATTCTTTGATACATTGACGTCACTGGTTTTTCGCTCATTTTTCACATGCTATCTTTATCTTTTAAAAAGAACAGAAAAATCTTTGTTAAGTTCCTTAAAAAGCATATTTAGCATTTATTTAATAATATATAAGAACATTTGAAAAGGGGTGCAATTTTTACAACACTACTTTGCCTTCACAGTTGTTGATTAGCACTTCAAGTGATCACTTTTTGATTGTTCTATAATTTGCATTTTGGTCTTAGTCACTGTTTCAGGAATAAGCAATAAACAAACACTCGTATTGTAGCCGTGCTAACATAATGTTAATTTGGTTCATACAATATTTCACTTTTCTCGCCAGTTTGATCCATGTTACACTGAATTAATGCACCAGTATATTTGATTAATTCTTGTTTTATAAGCCCTACCCAGTTTCCTTATCGTATAGTGAATCTTCTAAAAACAATAATTTAAAACTCATCAAATCTTAAGTATTCAATAAAATCTTAAATAACATTATTGTATTTTTTTTTCAATAACTAATCCTAACAAAGAAAAACTAATGAATAAAGTCAAAATACTTCATTCATAGAAAAGAACTAACCCAAACTAAAGATGCAAAATACTTAGGAGTCATGATAAATGAGAAACTATCATGGAATCCCCATGTCATGGAAGTTATTAAAAAATCAAACAAAACCTTAGGCTTTATTAAAAAAAATGTTTACAAATGTGATAGAGATACAACCCTCAGATAGACATAAGCATAAAAACACCTTTCTTTTTCCGTATGCACCAAAAAACGCATACAAATGTTCGTTCTTCCTTTCCGGAATTCGGGCGTGAAATGGCTTGCCTGAAGAAACCAGGAAAACCAACACTTTATCAACACTTAAAACTGTAATATGAATGCAGGGCTAAACAAAAATCATAGATAAGCGTAGGACGCAATAATCTTCTGAATAGAAGGAGCGTCTGCAACAGATAAGATAAGATAAGAATGCACTATTTGTCTAAAAGAGTTACGAGCTTTTCAAGATCAACTTCAAGAGGGAAGAAAATTCTTTTACTTGTGCTATCATAGACAAGTCTGGTAGTTTACTAAAACTGTTGTTCCGTGCTTTTAATGATATATATTCGTAATAACCTAGCTCTTCTATAAAGTAAAAAAAATTTATTGTGTGCTCTTCATTTACATTACTGATTTAGCAGCAAACAAATGTGTTTATCGTATCAAGGTAGATCACATCATTTTTGTGTGAATGTGGTTGAAGGGAGATAACTTGTTATTTAAGTCTTAAAGAATATTCTGTTAAAACCAAGGTAATTGTTTTGAGGTATTTATGGGGATGTAAGTGTTTCAAGTGAATCTACCAGTTACATTTTTATCGCCTTTAGACTGCTGCAGTTTTCGCTAAATGCAATGAGTCATTGACATTAACACTTAGCAAACGATCCTAGTGGCAGATATTATCATCGTAGCTTTTAATGACTTGAAATAAATTTTAAATCTTTAGTGGCTATAATAATTTATGTAATGTCGTTTTCTGATAAAAGACAAATCTATGCACACGTTTACATATACCAATTGAAATGAAATGAAATTATTTGACGTTTTTTGAGATATCTTAACGAAACTGAATAGAGCATATTTCCGTAAATGTCAGTTTGAACAAATTAATCTCAACTATTTTGTTGGTGTAAATGAATGTAGCATGGTTAAAATGCAATGTAAAGTGCCCTTTTCAGATTATGATGGACTGATTTGCTACCTAAAATGTGAATAGTTGAAAAAATTGTAACATTAACATATTTTGACACTGAGCCCCAAAAATGACATTCTTGTGCTGTGTGTGTCAGATTTATTCCAAAAATTATGGTAGAGTTAGTGAGGTGGGCGTGAACAAATCTGCCTTGTTATTTTGCTGAAACAGCATAAAACTATGGCGGATAAAGGGGGGTGGCTGAACGGGCAAAACCCAGAGGCCCCCGATGATTTAGGGGCCCCAAATTTAGTATATTTCACAATAAAAATGGACAAATGTTTACACGAATCGCTGAAATTTTGATAATTTAAACAAATTAATAAAATTGTATCTATAATTATTAATGTGATCTCTATTCTGATATAATAGTCTTAAAATAGTAATCGGAAAAACCTGATTTGATAGGCTCACAAAGAGAAATTATATAAGAATATCATTATATCTCGTAATTTGACAAAACTTGAGCTGAGCTCAGCTGGTCTAATCTGAAGTTTATAGGCCTTTGGTGCCAGCGGTCGCGGGTTCGATATTTTGTTGGGTGGGACTTATTTATACATTTGTATTTTTATTCTTCATATTGTCTTTTACATTCAATTTTACGATATTCGTTCGTGTTCGGTTTTTTTCATATACAATCTATTTTGCTGAATAGTTACAAGTTACAGTCTTAAATTAGCTGCTACCAATCATTTTATCTAAAGGTACACTGGCTGGATAGGGCCCCCGTTTGAATTGCAGCCAGGGGCCCGTGCTGTCTTAATCCGCCCCTGCCATAAAATAAAATTTAGCTACCATTCGATGGCTTAAGAAACTGAAATGGTTGTTTAGAACAGCACTACTTTTTAAGGCTCAGCAAGTAATAGCAATAGTTTTAAATAATAAATATAAAAAACAATTACAACGCCATGGTGTCTAAGAGCTCAGACAAAATGTATTTTGGGAGAAATGATGTAGCGTACTTAAAAGTTAAATTGAATATCAGATCTAATTGCTAGATGATAATTTAAAATGTTTCCAAGTTGAAATTGACATGTAAAGTAAAGTTTGCTGTAAATACATAAACAATTTTATCAAACTTTGATTATGACATCTTTTAAGACAACGACAAACTGGTCAACTTTAAAAATAGCTTAAGGATAATTTGCAGTCAGTTTAAAATAGTGGCTTTAAAACTTGATCAATTAAATTTTTCAAGGGTTTAAAAAAAATATTTTTCATTTATTTTCTCTTAAAAATGAAAACGCGGACACTTGAGGATGGGCTGACAGCATCCAGTGTATTCTAGGGTGTCATTATACGTAACTTCACAGTAAGGATCATAAAACATACCACATCTGTGAAAGAAATTATAACGTAAATACATTAGATATGATAAACTTTATATCATTATTGATATTTTACATGCATCTAATTATTGGTGTGCTAGTGTGATTCAGTGTACTTTGCTCTGAGCATTAAAAAAAGTGCCCTATTTCAATACAGAAAAATAGCAACTCACCCCACAAAACCGATCACAAATTAAGCACTTGCCTAAACATGTAACAAAAAAACCGTATCTTTCGTAACATTTCTTAATCAACATAAAAATCGATTCATTGATTTATTTGAACATTCGTTCAACATTTTACAGAAATTTTCATTAATTCTTAATTAAACAAAAATGTTATTAGTGCTTTAAAAGACAATTTTAGCTTACGAAGTGCAAATTTCTAGTTCCCCGGTGCATTCACATTTTCGGCATCCATGTGGGTACCACACGTCACCACTATTACGGCCTTCAGAACATCCTTGAACACAAACTTATTGTTTTTAAATTACTGTATAAGATATAATATCATTGACCTATTAAAAAATTATTATATGTAACTACAACTTGAGAAGCAAAATGAAGTGAAAACAAAATTAACGCAACGATTGTTAAAAAAAATGAAAATTAAAAAATATAATTAAAAGGCTAGATTAAAATGTATTAGTATTTCGTTATAACGATTATGTATCGTAGCAGTTTCCATAATGCAATAAAGACTAGATTATTGCAAGAGTCGTCTCTGGGTATCGCCTCAAAACCAACAGCAAACACTACAGAAAGATCAAAACGCTGCAGCGCAGATTGTATTGCTCATGAGAAGGTCAGACAACATTTAACCGTCAGTTGGTGATCTACAGTATCTACCAGTGACTGAAAAAATAGACATTATGATTCTATCACTATCGTATGGCTGTATGAACTGTATAGTGCAGTAGAATTTTGAAATAATTAACTTAGTTACATGTATCTCTAAGGAGAAGCAAACTCTAAGCCAGTGGTTCCCAAACTTGTTTGGCCTACCACCCACTTTCCATAAAAAATATGCCTCAGCGCCCCCCCCCCGAATTTTTGCAAAAAATTATTCAACACAGGGATCGACAAACTACGGTCCGTGGGTTAAATGCGGCCAGTCAGAATATATTATGCGGCCTGTATGCATGTACATTATTGTACATGTGGCGATCTTATGTCATGTTAATTTTCTTTCCTCATAATTTTTTTTTATATTTTTCAATTTTATTCTCAGCACTTCATTCTAACCTAGAGACATATAATCGGTTTTTTGGCTCCAGGATCATAAGCCATTAATTGATAACATACCTATTTGAATCTACAATTTAGTTCAACCGGAATTAGCTTCTGTTTGCTATTAACATTTCGAACAGTTTTGAAAATTTGTAATTTAAAAGCTAATAGACGTTGATTTAACAATGAGTGTTACGAAAGAAAGTACGATTGTGGACGAATCTCTTTTATTAAATGACGAATTAACTGTTAAATATTGCTTCCCGAGCGTTGGGAGAAAAGCAGCCTGCTTGCTGTGCCATGAGTGTGTGAGCGTCTTTAAGGAGTATGACTTAAAAAGATACCACCAATCAAAATATTTGTATTTCGGGCAAAATTAAACGAACCAAGAGAGCAGAAGGAAATGCAAGAAGTTTGTTAAAATTTAAAGAAGCAGCAAAATGTTTTCACAGTCTTAAATACAAGATGCTGCAACCGAAGCCAGTTTGGAGATCGTAAAATGGAACAAGCATTTTTCTGGCAGTGAGTTCATCAAGAAATGCTTGACAGATGCAGCAAGCATTATGTGTCCAGAACAGAAAACACAATTAGACACCATGTCTTTATAAAGGGAACATTAGTCAGGCATTTTGAAAAAAATAAGTGACAATTTGATGCACCAACTTCAACATGTAAGCAAAGAATTTTGCGGTACTGTCTCACGGGATTAAAGTACAAATGTATAGAAACAGCACAATTGTTGGTATTTATACTGGGGAATTAATCCTCGTTTCGAGCTTAACGAAGAATGAATTAGTGTTGAACCCCTCAAAGAAACAACTACAGACTAGGATTTATTCAATGCTGTTGAGAACTGTGTTGAAATAACTTGGTTAGCGTAGAACAAAAAGGCAAGTGTAATAACCGATGGAGCGAGTGCTTTAACTGGAAAAAGTAGTATGAACAATAAAATCACAGAATATCATCCTGACCCCACACTCTTACCTCTCCACTGTGGCAACCATCAAGAAAGTTTGTGTAAGGCTGTGTTGAATTTCAAACAGCTGTAAGTATGATAAACTTTGTACCAGCCAGGGCAATTAACCACAGGCGTTAAAGGCACTGCTTGAAGATTTGAATATTATGATATTATCTACCACACCAGTATCCGCTGGCTGAGCCTGGGCAAGTTAGTGAGGCGAGTCTTAGATCTCAAGGAAGAAATAGTTATATCACTGAACATGAAGGATTTTGTTTGTGATTTTGTTACCACCAAAGTTAATGAATAGTGAAAGTCAGACTTTTTGTTTGCCATTTACATTGTGGAAAAGTTGAATTTAATGAATGTCAAACTTTCGGGCAATAGCTTGTTTGCACATGAAATGTATGTGTATGTTAAATCATTTGAGGCAAAACTCTCCCTGTTCTCCAGCCAAGCAGATGTAAACAGGTTCCGCCATTTCCCTTTGCTGAAACAGAAAACCGTTTCTGGTAAAATGGCTGACAAGTACAAGGCTCAATTGGATGCCTTTGCTATGGAATTTGAAAGGAGGTTCCAAGACTTCAAGAAACTGGAACCACTCTTCAATATCCTCAGTTCGCAACTTAGTTCAGAAGCTGATTAAGCCCTAGAGGATATACTGTTAGCACTGCTTAACCTAAAAGCAGATTATGACTTGAATGAGAATTTCAAGTTAATTTTTCTGCTAGAGATTTTTGGGATTTTTGCTAGGTGCGGAGTTTTCAAGCTTTAAAAAACTTAAATGCTACACTTTTGCCAATATTTGGTTCCACATACATCTTTAAGCAAGCTTTTTCTTGTATGAAAATAAATAAGTCTAAGAACAGATCGATGTTGACTTACTGCAATTTGAACACATTCATGCCAATTATAACCAGTAACCTGGTTCTACAATTAAAGAATAGGTTGTTTTTTAAGAAATTTGTAATTAAGAAATTTTAAATTACAACCCATACTTCAGGATCTCCTTTTCAATCCAGAATTGTTGGTAGCCGCTTTTGAATTTAAATCTAAATCCATTATTTGTAGTTACTTTTTTGGAATTAGTTTGCAAATATTTATCAAATAATAATTCTTGACAAATGTGTTCTTCCTTTGTGAACGGCACGCAGGACAAAAGAAAAGCTTCATTTCCTGGCAAAGTTGAACGCTCAAATTGAATAGAAAACATATATGTTTTTAAATAGCCACACAATTAATCTTCAACACCTTGAGCCTTTTTAAATATATTCTTATTTGCACTGTGATATTGCTAAACGATTTTTTATTGATAATAGCAGTTGCTTGCGAATGTATCACAGTCCGTATTAATTCAATGTAGCCGGTATAATTTGTTTTTCACCAATAGTTTGAGGTTTAACCTATTTGGCAATCAATAACGAAATATTAAAATAAGCTAGCAAGCCATTGTCATCGTGTGTGGTTGCTGTTAAAAAAGAGTTTTGTGAAATTCAGAGTTTTTATAAATTTCTATTTTAGTGTTTAAAAATTAGATAAATCCTTATATTTTTAATCCCCGTTAATTTTTTTCAAATGTTCTTGCAGTCTGTAGTTGCGCATTTGCACATATCCACACACACATAAAAAAACACACTAATTGCAAGTGAGGAAGTATGCGATAACCAAACAAAAGTCCAAAACGGTTTTTTAAGAAAATTAGAAGCTTATGAGCGGAATACATAAATCATTTTTATTCTATATCTTCTCTTCCTTTTTTTATGCTTTCACCGCCCCTTACAGTTAGTCAACGCAAAAAAAAATTTGACATATTGCCTTCACCGCCCCCCTAGAACGCTTCAGCGCCCACAAGGGGGCGCTAGCGCCCCCTCTTGGAATCACGGCTCTAAGCATTACTTCTGAAAGTTCCAGTTGTCCCTTGACATGCGCTCCTGTGAATCGGTTAGTTGTCTTTTGAAATTTTTTAATTGTTATAAACACAAAAGAAAAGATTTAAAACAAAGTTTTGAACTATACATCATGTACGGTTCGGGGCCGTTGGCTAATTTTTTTTTCTGTTATGAGTTTTATAAATCTTACTAGTGTACCCGTCAACAATGACGGAAGTTTTTAAAATGAATACATTTCAACTGAAATCTATTAATTTTAAAAAAAAATACACATCAGAATAATAAATAATGTAATACAGAACTTTTATTATTTTTATTTGATTCATTTATTATCATATTGAACAATTTTATGCGGAACGTTCGAAAAGTGTTATTTTTGGTGCAGTAGTTTCATTATGTTGATCGCAGCGCCACCTAACAGCATTACAAATTTCGAAGCGCCACCTAGTTACATCAATACATACAGACAACGGAAATTATGTATATTAATACTAAACATCGGCTTCCGTGTTATTGTAAGAATCTAAACCAAAATTCGTATTAAAAAATATATATAATAAAAAAACAACAACTTATGAACCATATTAAAATACTGCCAAAATACTAAATGGAAATGAACTCCGAGATCAACTCCTCATGTCATTACTATTTTAAAAGCCATATTAAAATACTTTACACTATCATTAAAAATATTTTATTGGTTTATACATTCATTTAACTTCAGCTAAAGTAGGTAGCTAGGCATTTTGAGTAACTACTCTGTATCTAAAAATAATTTAACTTAGTACTTATAGTATGATTCACTTCTGAACAATTCTAGCAATTTTTATTTTGCCACGCCCACTCTTCTTATAGACTATACAACGTCTGTAATAGTCTCCTCCATTTTGTGGTTGTTGGATAACACTGCAGCTATGTTTTAAGTTTATTTTATTTGACTTTGTTAATTTTTGTTTATTTCTTAGTCAGGGTGGGCTTTTTGCCGAAGAGCTAATTGTTTTATAGCGTCCTGTCATGCTTAGTTATACCCTTTTTATATAACATTTTTTTCTAAACGCCTGATTGCAAACTCACCATATTTTTATTTTTTTAGTTTTAACTTGAGTATTTTATTCCCGTTCGAAACTAATAGTAATCTTACTATTCATTTCAGTTTATGTTGATCTAAATGTATTTTTAATTTTGAGCGATACCAACGTTATTTTTTTATTACCTATTTTAATTAGACACGTTTTAATGATGTACCCTTCTCTATCATGAAGAATTTTATGAAAACCTTCTTTATTTAAATATTATATTGAAAGGATTTTACAAAAAATCCATTTCATTTATCTCTTTTGGTTGACTAAAATATTTAAAACATACACATACATGTAGAATAACAGTTAAAGCTTTATTATGATGTTTGTGAAGTTAAGGCATTTTTCTTCAAAATCCGACTTAAAACGCAGTCTAAGAAGAAAACGAAAGAGAATCATTAGCCGAATTTTACCGAGAACGATACCCCAGCCGCAATTGTATTCAAATAAGTTTAATGTGGAAATGATTGGTTTCCCAACAAGGCAACGAGATTTGGAAACAAAATGTGTTCTTATTGGGAGACTGGATTACATTTTTTTTTAAAAATTAATAAATTGATCACTTTATGTAACAGTATCATTTTGTGATTTTGTTAGGAAATATATCATATCTATGTGATATTTATTTAAAAAAAAATAATTTTATGAATTTCGTATGAATATTTGTACACGAATAAATTATTAAAAGAATTTCTTTAACAACTGCGCTCTTAATGTATAGTTCGCGAAAGTTTTTTTTTATTCGGTGTTGTTGTCTATATGGATGCAAGAAAATAAATGCAAAGTCCACCAGCAACAGTCAGATAGAAATAAATTTCAATGACATGTAAACATATGACAAATTACAAACATCTTCTAACTGGAAATAAACGTACATGTATTATTTTAGTTTTAAAGAAATAATACATTCATGGTTTATGAAAACACAACATGAAGACAAAAATAACCATAAAACCATATAGAAATTTTATATATAAATGTACACATTTCCAAAATGTCATCTACTTGTTACGAAAATCAAATTAGAAATTTAATGGTCTACACTAAAAATATCTCACTCCTTTGAAAAGTTTGCGCGCCATGTGACACGTAAGAAGAGGCTACAAACATCGACAGAAGAGTAATTGATCTCATTTTCTTCTTAGGTGATCTTTGGTTTACAGTCTTGTATGAAGTTTTCATTTATATACTTAATGTTATATTTGTTCCTGAAAGGTTCTCACAAGATAGTCTACTCCAAAATACCTTATATGTGTGTTTATATTCATTGTATCTAGACCCAATATAGGCCCAATTACATTCTATACACAAACTGAAGTCATACTTAGGTATACATAAACATAAATGTTAGGTATGTAGATTTTATCTTTAAATGTATTTTTATGTGCCTAGGAACACACCATATATTATGCTAACATATAAGAGGTGTACGAAAGTAGCCTCATATTTACATTTTTCAATAGCAATTTTAGAACCATTGAACATATACTTTTTTTGTTACCTTTTGTCCCATGTGAGTCCTCACCTCAGTGAGTGAGGTGGGAAATCAAGTGATCTAGTTACAGTATCAAATGTCTAGTTAATAAAATAATAATGAATGGTAAATGTAGCATGGCACCACAATGTTTGTTTGAAAACTCTAGTCATTATAATTCATTCAATTTTTAATAATATATTTTTTAAATTTTAATTTTTGTTGTAAAAAGAATCTTTTGGTTTTAAATATATATATATATATATATAATGTCCATTAGACACGTATACAATGATTGAAATATTATATATTTTTTAAAAAAAATATTTGGATATGTTCTTCATAAATAGTGGTAAGGATTTATTGAAATTCAACTATCTAGACGTGAAATAGTATTTGTAACTAGATAAAATTACAATTGCGTATAACATATGCTTAAAATACTAAGAATCCCCTCAATGATATGTAACTTTTTATACACTTTTGTCACCAGTAGAGAATATCATTTTCTATTACACATGGCTACCTTTTGTTATATTTTTATAGGATAAAATTTGATTGTCTAACAATTTTTAACCATACAACTTTGATTTATAGTGATATCAAATATATGGCAATATGGTGATAGGTAAATAAATATATAATGATTTATTTTGGTAAAGTGTATAGACAATAGAGGTGAACTGTGATGCGTATATAGTTTACAAACTTTTAAAGAGCATAGTAAACATGATTATGTCATAACTGTTGATTGTGTAAGTGTTAGTACTGTAACTGTTAATATCGTAACTCTTAGTATTGTAAATGCTGATGATGTGTCTGTTTATATCGTAAGTTTTGGTATTGTAAATATATATTATATACAGGTGCTGCGACATGATACCCTGACAAAAATCATCCTTCAAGGCACTGTAGAAGAGGGCCGGCGTAGAGGTCGTCATCGGAAAAGTTGGCTTGAAAACATAAATGAATGGACAGGGATGAGCTTGAATGAAATATTGGCCCCCGCTCAAGTTAGCCAAATATGTAGATCGTTGTCTTTTGATGTGTCTATGCCCACCCTCCCCACGACCGCAATGGTCACGGAACTGATGACGATGATATTACAGGTAGCCGTTCTTGGTGGTTACTTTTGATTTTGGTGGAATGACAATGCACTAACACTTGTGAAGATAGGTATGACGTAGATGTTAGTAGAATGTAGGTGGTATGTAGAATAGTAGAATTTATAGTAAATTGATCGTGGTGGAACGTTGATATAGTTAAAAGTCACAATGTCATTTAAATGTATTTGTGTAATAAATTGACACATTGTCGAGGCTACCTAGAATGTAGATGTAGTAGAATATATTGGATTGATCAAAATTTGATATTTTTAAGAACCATGAAAGAGAGTGATGGAAATGACAAAGTGCCAATAGGAAAAACGTGTTCTTTATCGTCCTTGTTTTATGGGAAGTAAGTCTTCAATATGCTACGAGTACTTATTTATCTACCTTAAATTATCGTCTGTGTTATTCCAAAATCCTGTTTTGATATCGGAGCTTCCTAATCTCTCATATCAAAAGGACCATATAACAGATGTACCTATACTCGTGGTGGGCTCATCCTATATAATAAAAGGCAAGTTTCTGTCCGTTCTGTCCAGTCATCTATAGCGATTGGTCCCTTCAAACACATATGACTCCTACAGCCAATCACTAGCGGAGAAAAATGTACATATTACGCGGAGGTTCAAAACGAGTTATTTTTGGTGCAGTTTTTTTGTCATAATTCGTTATGTTGTTCCCACTATGCCTGCCGCTTATTCCAATGACAATTCTGTTAAATGCTTTTTCCTTGAAGGTCCTGGGGGTAGTGGAAAGATTTTTAAGTGTTGTTTGTTTTTTGTTGCTGTTTTTGTTGTTGTTGTTGTTGCTGTTGTTGTTTTTGTTGTTGTTGTTGTTGTCCACATCCCTTGCCCTGCGACGACAATGTCCTGCAAACGCTTCAGCTTAACAACTACCAAAACATAGCGTCCATGAACTTCGCAGGTCACCCTACACTTATTCTCGTCCTTGGACGGGCTTTTTACTAGTATATATATAAATGCATTAGAAACTGATTTAAAATAAAATATTTTTAGCAGAATCACAACAATATTGTATGAGATTTGAAGGGAGAATCACTACTTATTCAAATCCTAAGCAATTTCTAGTTAAAACCACGCCACTGTTTTAATATATTTATGGGAATGGAAGCTCTTTAAGTAAAATCATCTTTGACACTTGAATGGACTTTAAACTGCGTTAGTTTTTGCTACATGCGTTGAATCATTCACATTTACGTTCAGCTAATGCTCGTTGGGGTAGATATTAAAACAATAGCGTTTAATGGTCTGAAATAAATTTCAAATTTTTTATGAATTTAAGAATCTATATAGTGTTATTTTCTGATAATTGCCAAATTTATACACAAATCATATATCATAAGAAACGAAATGAAATTATTCCACTATTTGAAGCATCTTACCAAAACTAAATATGTGTTGGTAGATAGACATGGTGCAGATTGGCAATTATATTTCGTTATCAAATATTTAGTAGCTTTTAAATATATTTAATAGGGCTGTGGAAATTAACGATTAATTAATCGATTAATCGTTAACAATTTTTAATCGATTAAAATTATATTAAAATTTAAGAAAATATTTAACATATTTTATTTTCAACTTATTAATAATTTATATTTTTTGTTATTTAAATACTTTTCCCTCGTATTATTATTATTTATTTAGACGTGCATACCTTAATAAAAAGGCTTTCCTTCCTTATTTTTTGCATAGCAGAACGAACTTGTGGTGTTACGTCATAAAATTTAGGAGCCATGGAATTACCACGACTTAACCGATTTTGCGAAATAATGAGACGCAACTTAACGGGATCTATTTATGCGTTATAAAAATAAAATGAATCAAAATTAATCAGGATTCAGGAAGTGCAGATCAACGGAAGATCAAATAGCATACATAACACAAGAAATAGAAGACGGCTTCCAAGCAAAGAAATCAACTACCGTTGTCTGGGTTGACCTAGAAAAAGCATTTGATAAGGTCTGGAAAGAAGGTCTAATTCTAAAGCTACAAAATACCCATGTATTCCCACCGAATGTTAAACTGGATCACAGAATATTTAACTAATCGCAAGGCTCTAGTCAAAATGCAAGGAAAAAGGAGCAACACAGCTACGATACACAATGGAGTCCCCCAGGGAGGTGTTCTGTCACCCACACTGTTTCTAATTTTTATAAACGGCTTACTACAAATTATTCCTAGAAAAGTAAAAGGCTGATGATCTGGCTCTACTTAGCACAGAAGAATACACAGGCACTTCAAAATTTAGGCTACAAGAAGCACTGACCAACCTCAACCTATGGTCTAAGAAATGGGGTATGACCATAAATTCCAAAAAGACTACCTGCACAATCTTCTCCCTTTCAACCAAACAATAAAGCATCAAACTAATCTTAGACAAAATAGTCCTGGAAAAAAATGACAATCCAACATATCTAGGAGTTACGTTTGACCCAAGGCTAACCTGGAGAAACCAAATAGATAACGCACAAAAAAAAGGAATCCAAAGACTGGCGCTGATGAAAAAACTAGCTGGCTCAGACTGGGGCGAAAACCACTCCATCCTGAAGAAAACATACATCCGGCTATAGAAGACCCACACTAGAATATGGATCCACAGTTTGGGGCACAGCAGCCAAATCGAATCTCCAAAAAATAGACAAAGTTCAAAACCTAGGGCTTCGAATAATTACAGGAGCAATGAAAACTACCTCAATCAAAGCAATGGAGGACCTAGCTACCCTAAGCTCTATGGAAGTTAGACGAGAAACCAAAACCTTAACACAGTTCACCAAATTAGAAGCATGAGCACATCACCCTCTAAAACCCAAGCTGCAAAAATCCTACTCAACTAAAAGACTCCAAAGAACAAACTTTATACGAGAAGCCAAAAATCTAAAATCCAAACATAAAATTAATAACATCTTGATTGAAGCAACACATCCCCACAGCCACTTCCCACCCTGGGACCCTAGTCCACCTCTAATAATCAGAGACAACTTAATCAGCATAGGAAAAAAGTCTGACTACACAACTGACATACTAAGAGTAACAGTAAATAAAATCATCAAAGAACAATATCCTGAAATTTTCTGGATAAGAGTCTACACCGATGGCTCCTCAGAAAAAGCCACAAAAAATGTAGGAGCCGGCATTCTTATAGAGTGGCCTAACGGAGAACACCTTGAAAAAGCAACTGCCGCAAATATTCTAACAAGTGACCCCCACTCTAAAAACAGCCAGATTGTCATCCTCACTGATGCTAAGACAGTGCTCCAGTCTCTCAAAATCCCAAACGCCATGATCAATCAAACACTCAGTACAGAACTATTGAAACTGAGCAAAATAACAAAAGAACTTATTCTCCAATGGATCCCTGGACATGTGGAACTTGAAGGAAATGACACTGCTGACTCCTTGGCAAAAACTGGAGGCAGTAAAAACCAGGCAGAGCCATCTCTACACCACGAAGAAATCAAAGAAATACTCAAAAGAAGTGAATCTGAAAGATGGTCCGAGCTCAAAGAAAACCACCGAAAAAGTGATGCATACTTCAAACTCCCCCGCCAATCACAAAACATCATTTTCAGGCTAAGGACGGGCCACAACAAACTTAGGCAACACATGTTCCGCAAACTTTGAATTGGAGAAAGTGAAATGTGCCCCTACGGGACAGCTGCGGAAAATGCGGAACATGTTCTCCTAAACTGCCCTCTGTACCACCATACCCGGACAGACATATGGCCCCAGGAAGCTACCCTGGATGACAAACTCTATGGTGTACTGGACCAACTGACAGCCACAGCGCAGTTCATCACAAATATAGGACTTGCTGTCTAAATCCTCTATCAAAAGATTTTGAGAACGAAGAAGAAGAATCGATTAATGATTAATTTTTCCCGATTAATGTAACAATTTTTAAAAATAATCGATACTAATATTTAAACATGTAACTATTTAATTTGGAACCTAAAATGTGAATGGCTGAAAAATAAGTAAAATTAAATTACTTGGCACTTTGAGATCCAAAATTATTTGCCTGTGATACATTCCATGATCACAGATTCTTAATTAAACAAAGATCAATAATTGCTTAAAAGACAAAGTTAGCTTATCAAGTTCAAATGTCTAGTTCGCCGGTGCATTCACATTTATCTAAATCTATCTGGGAATCACACGTCACCACCATTACGGCCATCAGAACATCATTAAACACAAACATAAATATTATTTAACTTATTGTATCATTTATGCATTTTCGGACATGCAACTTGGGTGTTTTTAAGGCATGCAGCCTGTCGGGTGTAGGCTTTTACTTGTATGCCAAAAGGGCTTTTCTTTTAGCTTCAATGACAGGTTTCATCTCATCACAGTGTTCATCAAAGCAGTCCGTGTTTTTGTGTGATTTTTTTGCCAAGGGCATTTAATGCTGATGTATAGATCGTGTCTCTGAGATGCCTCCATTTGGAGTCGATTGTGACGTACGGGGAGGTCTTTGAGATGGTGCTCCGGCAATCGTAGGAAGATAACAAGGCTTTTTGGCATGATACTAGTCGAGGGTATAGCTTTAACATACAAAAAATATTTTAAAATCAATATGTAACTTATAACGTTTCACCTTTCGTATATACTGCCAAATAATAATGGTGATGGATCACGATTTTATAATTTTATATTAAACCTTGCGCGGACCCCTGACATTGTTCAAGGACCCCAAAATCAAATTTAAATTTTCACTAACCCACTGAATGGTACCGAGGACCCCTAAGGGTCAGAAAGGAGCACTTCGGGAACAAAAGCCTTAGACCAACTTAACTAACATAATTTGAATTTAAAAAGAGATCATTTACATACGTACTTATAAATAGTTTAAAATATGTTCTATCATTTATTACATTGTTTTTTTTAAAAATTGCTTTTTCGCTATCGCATGCAATGAGCGCGCCTTTTATAAATTTTGTTTTGAAATTAATTTTTTTATAATTTTTTACACCATTTATTTGTCGTCAAGAAGGCGAAGTGGGTAAATGTAATGTTTTAGTAAAGCTTTCCATATTACAATTTTATTATTATTTAAATGAGTCATGCAGGTGGATAATTACAAGAATACTTGAATTATTGATTGTTTTACCATGAAGCTAAGTAGAAAAACGTTTAAAATTTGTCAAGCTAATATAACAAAGAGTTTTAAAATTGTTTATCTATTGAGAAAGATAATTTTTATTATATTGCTTTGTAAATACTGGTCAATATGTTAATTAACGTTTGCGTATTTTTTCAACTTCATCTCCTTAAGCGACCATCTGTTTATGTCAAAGTAAAATAAAGAACATTAACACAAGGGTCTGAGCTAAATAATGAGCTTCACTTTATTCATGGTTTCTTGCAACAGTGCCGTAGAAAAATATTTTATTTAATGTAGGTCATGGCTACCTAGATAATTTTTGTGTGTTATCTAATTATTTTTACAGTGAAATAAATAAATGAATGTCGACCTAGGCTTTTAATTTGTGATATTTCACTTGAATTTTAACAAGATATTTTATATTAACTATGGCTTATAATTTATTAATTAGTTTATTTTCATTTCGACTTTGTGAAATCATGGGCATTTCAAGATAGGTTTACAACAGTCTGGGTACTTCAGGGTGGTGTTAAATGTAATCTCACAGCCTGGAGCCTTGAAGGCCATAGCCCCACATCTATAAAATAGTATTGCAAGTCAAAAAATAAGTTAAAAGATCTATTACTTGAGGTCAGTTATCGAAATTCTGTTAGTTGCTTTTATAGTTTTAATGAATTTATTGGGAAATGCGTATGCTAAAATTACTCAGGTTTTGCACAAAGAAAATCATGTAAGCCTCAAACAACTCCCTTGCCTACTCCTATTTCATTGAATAGTAATTACTTTAATAGGTAACAAACATAGAAATACAATATTGAGTGACATTTTTTAATCATTTTAACTAGTAATTTAATTAGGTAACAACTAATAAGCCATCAGTATTACTATAAATAAATACAAATATATATATATCTATATATATATATATATATATATATATATATAACTATATATATATATATATATATATATATATATATATATATATATATATATATATATATATATATATAGATAAATATATATATACTAGCGCATCACCCGTCAAAATTGACGGAAGTTTTCAGTTTTCAGCTAAAACCTATTTATTTTATAAAAATGCACTTTTTTAGGGCGCCTACGGCGCCGACCTTTTCAAAAGCCCAACAAACTTGTCCTTGTTTGATAAATACGAAATATTAAATTTTCTGAAATGTACACAAAGTATTTTATAATAGGGGTCATAGAGCGCCTATGGCGCCCCCTTTATTTTTTGATTTTATAATTAACCATCATCAAATCCTCTTTTTACATTGATTTCTTTTCCAAAATTAAAATTCATGTATGAGCGAAAACAATGACGTCATATAATATATTTTACAACGCATCTTTAAATTGCACACCTTTTGATGCATTGGTGCAGTAATTTAGTTTTCCCTGCTTTCTAAAATTAGTAGCATCATGGATAGACATTTCAAATTATATTGTTTAATATATATTTATATTGTTTAATATATATATATATATATATATATATATATATATATATATATATTATATATATATTTACATGTATACATTGTGTGTTAATTTATATATATTTTTTATTGGTTTATGATGCAGCTAAATTTTGATAATTAATTTTAAAAAAGACAGAAAGAAAAGGAAACTTACGATGCACACGTTTCTACATTTCCCGTACAATCGCATTTTTTGCATCCATCTAGGTACCACACGTCACCCTCACTACGACCAACAGAACAACCTGGGAGAGAAAGTTAACTTCAATTTTGAGCAGATAAATTTATAACCTAAAAAAAAACATTAAAAAAAGTTTTTGACTATTAATCCTTTATGAACGAGACATAACTTACAGAATGTTTATTAGATTACGCAGCGCAAGAGCATCCAAAATACAAAATGGTAGTTATGTGTCGTAAAACATGTTTAATATAGGGCTGTTAACGATTAATTAAAATTTAATCGTTAACTTTTGAAAAATTAACGATTAATTAATCGTTAATTTCGATTAAAGCCAAATATTGACATATATGGTGTCTTAAGTAACATTTATTAAACGTACTCGTCGAAAATCGAAATAACACTGGAATATCTTCTTTATATGACATCTTTTAACCAACAAACTAAGCAGACAGCCAAGTGTATTGACATTATTTGGTTCAAGTGATTAGGGGCTCTTATTGACAATATAACCAGCCGAGCTGAACAATTGTTCACATAGCTTTTGATTGTCTCAGCTGAAGTTTCTGATACTGTAGTGGATGTTTGGTTTGCAGTTGATATGTAAACGAAATGTTTTAACCATCTTAGCAATGTTCCCTTTAAGCAATGCGGCTGCGCAGATATTTTACCGACGCCACGCAGGAGTTTAGAATCACCGAGCAGCAAATTTTGAAAAATAATGCACAAAAATGGACACGAGGTTTTTTTTACTTTGTACATGGACCAACGAAGCTTAGACTTATAGGGAAAATTGCATGGTAGGCAAACAATTTCTCTAAATGGACACAATAACATTTATCAACATTTTGAACATTCACGTCAGTCAATAATTTTAAACCAAAATTTTCGTGTAATCGTCCGGAAATTAGTTTATATTTATAGGCCGAAATATTTTACTCTTTGCATTCCAGTGGCGTCCAGTGCATTTATAAGTGTTGGATCGATTAATCGTTAAAAAAATTTAATCGTTAAAAATTTTTAACGATTAATCGAGTAATTAATCGTTAATTTCCGCAGCCCTAGTTTAATATAATGCGCACTGACCAGGAATAAGTTTATAAAAATGTTGTCAATTAAATACGCAACTTATTGCACTACAGAAAGGTCGTTCAATATAATATGCACCGCGACACTCTATCTCAAAAAAATAACATGACACATATATATAAATAAAATATTTCTAAAAAGTCAATAATTTAATTACAGTACATGCGATCAATCTGAAATTTTGATACTTTCTTTTTATCATTGGTACAAAAGTGCCTAAAAAATTTCAGCTCGCTAGGTTACGAGGAAGTCTGATACAAATTGATCCAAATTTTTTTCGACACTCAAGCAAGCAAGCAGACACCACGAGTTAATATAAAGGATTTAAAAATACAACGCTACAAACTACAAACTAATGCAGCACTCACATATAAATATAGATTTTAAAAAAAAAGAAAATTCTTGTTCCATTAAAAAAAACATATAGAAACTCTCATTTACGTTTTGTATTAAAGCGTGGCAAGATTTGTCTAAACACGCCAGAAAAATAAATACACTATCAACATACTGTGGAGAATCTCGTTACTCGTGTGACTAATATTCTCTGCTTTCACTCAATTGAACACAAAGACTGTAATTGTAAGACGACTTGAACACTTATTAATTCTGTTTATTGCTTCACTTCTTCACTTCAAGTTACTTCTCACTTAACACTAATCTCTACCGTCCAACTATCTACAAGTCTACACTTTCCCTAGCGGTGAGTCTCTCGGAGTCTCTTATATCTTCCCCTAGACTTGCTCTTTTTGTTCTCTCCAGTGCGTCCCCTCTAATAACCCTCAGACTCCGCCCCTAAAATTTATCCCATGTCCGGTTCGTCTTAATCTGTCAGTCATATGGGACCACCCCTAAATTAAGACGGGGATGGGGCCGGTTTGACATGACCATATCTGGTGAAACCCCCACCACTTACCTACCCCCCCATGACAACTGCACGTGTGGTAATCATTTATCTACACCGGGGCAATTCACGCCTTGGCCAGTACCGCGGACGCCCACTCATGGTCAGGCGTCGGCTTCCGTATAAAAGTATATTTAAAAATAAAAATTAAAAATTATCTTTTACAGGCTCGATACTTACGCAAAGAACTAAATACACACACATAAATGCATTTCTAATATCAGAAATGATGAAAGAATGATTAATTGAGATTTTTAAAAAAAATTATTTATTAAATATACCTAAAAAACGTGATTTAAAACATGGTCAATAGTTCGACACAAACATTTCAATCTGAAATAGTCAAAATTCTACGACTATCTCACCTCTTTAATCCACGATTGACTCACGTCTAAAATCTGCGAGTGATTCACCTCTAAACTCTAAGACTGACTCACCTCTAAATGATATGACTGACTAACCTCTAAATTATATTACTTACTACTAATTTACTTACGCTAAATTATGCGACTGATTTATCTGTAAATTATATGACTGACGTATCCCTAAACAGTACGATTCACTCACCTATCTTTCGACTCAGCGCGGCGTGTGCCACGTAGAAGATGGCTGCGAACATAGTCAGAAAAATAAGTGCTCTCATCTTAAAAAGCTTCAAGTACGAGTGTATTCGTCAGGACTGTGTGATGGTATTAAATCTGATTGGAGATTTAGAGAGTTTATATACGTGAATGTGTCTTTTACCTGACGGTTCCCAATAAGTATTTTATAATATCATTCTTTCACAAAATTCGTGTCTATTTTTTCACCATAAAAGTTATCTTTTCCAAAGGAACACGATAATAAATGAGTTATCTTTAATACTAACATATGTGTGATTGATTATGTAGAAAAAAGTTATTATCCCCTTTTTAGAGCTAATTTAGAACCTCTGAGATGTTCAATGATTTCGCAAACAGTTTCTGTCAATGTAAGCTCTATTGGGTGTGGGGATTATTTAATATGTAGCAGATGGTTGGATATCATGAAATTTATTATATGTTATTTAATAATGATTGATTACAACAAGACAGATGTTGCTAGCCATAATGTCACAGCTATATTTTAAATTCTTTACTTTAATAAGTGCTTAGTTAGGAGTTTTATTTTCATTTAGCAACTTAATGTCATTCTTCTTGACAGTAATTCCACCTTTTTCGTGGAAATTTATTTACGTAAAGTAAGAACAAATGACGGCTTTAACATTTTTTTAGATTGAGCGACTAATTCTTTTGTTATTATAGATCCTAAATCTAGCTCTTTTTTTTGTCTTTCACGTAATGCTAATCTCTTGAGTTCAAAACATAATCATTTTAGACTTAGTCTGTGGAATTCTTGCCTACGCTTAACAGTCATATCCCAATGATAACGAACGTAATTCGCCCTAACTGAGGTAGTTCTCGAGGTCTCGGTTACCAAGTGTAAAATGGCCCCATGACAAATATCTAAATAAACTAAGCATTAGGTAAATACGGTAAATAAATATAACTTTATATTTAACTAGTGTATCACCCGTCATAAATGACTGAAGTTTTCAAACTAAATACACATCAGATTAAAAAATAACGTAATACAGAACTTTCATTTATTTTATTTATTTTTATTTGATTCATTTATTGTCATATTGAACCATTTTTTGCGGAACGTTCGAAGAGTGTTATTTTTGGTGCAGCACTATAAAACATTACATCCGTTCGCAGCGCCACCAAACAGCATTACATCCATTCGCAGCGCAACGTAACATCATTATACCATACAGATGACGGAAATTATGTATATTGATGGTTTGTAATGGCATATTGCTTAAAACCGACTTATATGATAACAAATTAAAATTGAATATAAGCTACTTTTACAATGTTCTTAACGTGAGCATGTTAAAAACTGGAAGAGCTTTCTTACAAAAATTTAAGAACCCTGTAATTAGTCAATGAAACTGTACATGCCTCTTGGTCACTTGCCATCACGCTGTTGTAGACTTGACTAAAGAACTGAATAGTGGGCATAAATAAGTGGATATTTGTATAATATTATTTTTTTAAATATTTTTTTTATAATTGTTGTGTTTTCAAAAGTCGAAAATTCACTAGCAAAAATCGTAGAGTCATTTTTTTTCTCCATTTTCATAATAATTGATAAATAAAGTTTGAAGTCTAATGGGCAAACATCTACATATTGAAATGAATAAATTTGTGTCATCACTTAGAATTCCTATATCTTAACTACTAGGTTGAGCTGCGGCGCCGTGGCGCCTACTTTTTATAGGGCGCCTATGACGCCCACCCTTTTAAAAAGCCCAACTAAATTGTCCTTGTATGATAAATGCGAAATATTAAAATTCCTTAAATGTACACACAATATTTTATAATAGGGGTTGTAAGGCGCCTACGGCTCCCACATTTGTTTAGGTCAAAAGCCCAAGTAACTTATCCTTTTATGATAAATCCGAAATATTTCTGAAATGTACACAAAGTATTTATATAATTTTTTTTTACAGTGCTAATCACAACTATTTGAGTCAGTCAGCACTGTTTACAACACAAATGCTGACGTAAAATGTTCGTGCGTTGTTTGGTTAATGTTAATCTGAAAACGAAAATGATTATGATTTTTAAGTCTATATTTTCAATTTAAGAAAAAACAGCAGAGTGATGTCCCTTGGTGTCAGGCCACAGTCATACATAATTGAGGGTAAATATATATATGATGTTAATATTACACATCTGTGTTTAGTAAATTATTTAAAGAAACAATAATTGGCTTTAATACTCTTTGATAAACTGTCGACTATGATTTTCGCCCATTTCGTCACATACTTTCTAAAGCATTGGTTCCCAAAGTGGTCAATATGGACCCACAGGGGTCCCCGAAACAATTCAGTGGGTCCCTGAAAAATAAAAGTCGATTTGGGGTCCTTGAACAACGTCAGGGAGTCCGCGCAAGGTTAAATATAAAATAATACAATTGTGATCCATATTAATTACTATAGAAATTAAAATAAATAACAATAAATAAAATAATATCTGAATGATTTTTCTACTAATTGAATAACGATCTTAGGTGCTATCAGTCATGGAATACATTGTTGTTTTACCTAGAAACGGAAATATAACTTAAGTCATTTCTAAAGCTATAACCAATCAAAATACTTGCTTTATTTTGAAAGGTCAAATTTTATTTGTAAGAAATGCGAAAGTCCTTTCAGTAGGTCAGAAAAATAACATTTATTAACGTGAATCAACTAGACTTGCAGGGTTGGGTTATTTTTGATGTGTTGGAAAGTTGTTGTTGTTGTTTTTTCTGTTTATCCTGTCATCATATAATTTTTCAAAAGGGCTTTACTACAGCATTCCATTGAAAAACGTAATAGTTATTAACCATGGTTTGTCACAACCGATAAGAGTATAAGTGTGTTGATGAAAATATTCCTACAATGCATTTGAAAAAAAAAGAAGTATAGCTTTATTTCATCACCAGTAAATAGTTTTTATCTAATTGTCTTCTATGCAATAAAACAATGTCAAATTATTCAATGAAAGTATCCAACCTTAAGGAACATTTAATAATAATCCATAGTGACAAAAAATTTTAAAAAATAATAAAATAAAATATATAACTTTTTTTCAAATAGTCGAAGTAAAATATTTGAAAATACCATCACTGCAACAACTAATAGGGACAAAATATACACGAGATACGATGGACGGCATGCTACTCATAACATTTATACGTTTATTTATTGATTGCATCCAAAAGTCCCAAACGTTGTACACTTGGTGAATAACTTATTTCACCAGCTGTAATACGCACGATGTTGCAAAAGCAAGCTTTTGACATTGTAAAAATAATTCCATTGAGTAATAATAATACAGTACAAAAGATCGACGAAATGGCTCCTTTTGTAGAAAAGTCTTCATGTGAATACTAAAAAACATCTAAAATTTACCAGGAAACAAAGCTTTACTTTTAGCTTATGTAAGATTTGTAAAAAAAAATATTTTTTTTTAAAACATAAATTTAATGCATTTTTATTTGCAACATGTTTTGAAACAGAAGAAAGTTGAAATGTTATTTACAGAATAAAAAAGATGTTTCATGTTTAAGCTATACCCTTGAATCATTTTCGATTGCTAAAAAGGACGCCCGGCAATTGTAGGAAGATACCAAGGCTTTCTGGCACACTTAAATCAAGCTGTACCGAATGTATATTTAAGTACATTATGTCATATATCGACATCAGTTATTTGAAAAAATGTTAGTGAAAGTTTGCATGGATGACTAGACTATTTCATTAGAGCAGATAATAAAATCAAATGGAATGCCTTCAATGAGAGATTTGTTTGGGAAATGGCGAAACTATAATCGGTTACTAATTCCCATAGAAGTTCGTTGGTTATCAAATATGCATGTTTAAATCGATTTATTGCTCTCTTGATTCAGTGGTGGAATTCCTGGAAAGCAAAGATAATGATTTGCGACACAGTTAACTAAAAAATGACTCATCATTTAAGAATGATTTATTTGCCCAAATTTATAGAAGCTAATTTGAAACTAAAAGGTGACCAATTAAATTTAATCAAAAGTAAAAGCATAACATCTGCGTTTGTTGCAATGCTTTTTCTATACAAACAAAACACGGGAAGAGGAGAATGTTCTAAATTTCCACATCTTTAGAAATTGCAAAATAGAGATAAAGATTTGTTGGCTTACTGTCAAAACTTAACGGATCTTCATGATGTCCTGGCCAAAGATTCGAAGAAATGTGTCACTTGGATATTCCCGACTGGCAGTTGAACCGTTTTGCGCGTAGACAAACTTAGATCCCAAACACAGATGAATACATACTAACACAGAAGCATAAAATATCTACAAATGAGTAACCTAAACCAATGTTTGGACAAGGATACCACAAATTCTTTTTATAAGAACAGATCCCAATTTTATATCCTGCATTATGGGCTATTATACAAAAGGTGTTGACTGCTTTCTCGTCTTCCTATTTGGTAGAACATGGATTCAGTGCCGTTATGCTGGTGTGCAATTTTTCCTCTAAGGTTCGTTTATCTGTGTGCAAAGTAAAAAAAAACTAAAAAAAAACAACTCATGTGCAAATTTGCACAGCATCCATTTTTTGTGCAATATTTTAAAAAACTTTGCTGGGTGGTAATTCTAAACTCTGTGCGGTGTGTTTCAGATATCAGTTCGCCCACTCAGCTTAAAGTGAATATTGTGGTTGATACTCATACACATTGAGGCATATATAACTCATAAAACCTCAAGACATTTATCCAAGTCATTATTTTTTTTTGAAACAAATGTTATATTTTCAATAAACATTTTATCATCAAAATTTTACACTTTTTTGGATTTGTAATTTTTGTACTATGCATTTATGTCGCTATTCCACTTGGGGGTCCGTGGGCAAGTTTAGACTAGAAAAAGGTGTTCATGGATCAAAAAATGTTGGGAACCACTGATCTAAAGCTTTAAAATAGAAGCAAAAATAAAACGTCGCTAAGTTCTTTAAAAACAGTTTAATATTATTTAATAATATATAGGAACATTTCATAAAGAATGTACATTTTAAATCATTACTTTGCCATCACGATATTGACAATTTTTGTTAATCACTTTTTGATTGTTCCACAATTCGCTTTTTAGTCTAAGATAGTGCTACATGAATTAGGAATGAACAAAGTCTCGTACTACAGCCCCGCTAACATTGTTATGTTAATTTGGTTCATACGATGTTTCATTTTACTCGCCAGTTTGATCAACGTTTCACTACTCAATTTTCTGATCACACAGGAAATCTTCTAAAACAGCTAATTTTACACTCATTAAAGCTATAGGATTTTAAAAAATGTTACATACCATTATTTCCCAGAGCTAATCCTACATCGGATTCCTAAACCTTTTGCCAATAGGGCCGTATTACATGAATTAAATAAATAGAGGTAAAAAAAGATTTTTAAAACCGACGTTTTTATAAGTGTCTAAAAAGAAGAAAATAATTTAAAACTAATAAGTTCATGCACTTCCATGTAATATGACTAAAAACGTTGGGCGGGCGCTTATGTGGTTTTAGGTATGCAGTTCACTCATTCTCTCACTTATAGACATTTTTTTTGCCTTCTTAATTATAAATACAGCAAATACTGGTGGCCTGACATTTCGATCTTAGGCGGCTCTACCACGGACCAAATACTAAATTTTTTTTTCTGCTGTCACGCTTATTTGTTGTCTGTTTTTTTTAAATTTGTTCTTTGGCTATCGTTTAAAATTGTCTAACAATCAATTTTGAACACTTGGGCTCTATATACGATATTGCAACATCGAATCAGCTCCTGATGGTCTCTCGTAGCTTTTGAAATCGCTACTATACTCGAAGCAACAGTCGCTACCTATAGCCCTGGAATTTACTATTTGGCTAGCAGAGTTATGAGCTTTCATAGACTAGTCTGGTAGTTAACGAAAACTGTTGTTGCGTGTTTTTAATGGTGTGTCCGTAATTACCTAGGTCTTTTATGATCTACATATTTGTTATCGTGTGCTCTTCATTTACGAAACATATTTTGCAGCAAACAAACGTGTTTATCGTATCGAGGTGGATCACAACAATGTTATACATATAGATCGATCTTTTGAACATTTGTTTAAATAGATATTTTGATTTATTAATTTGTATTTAAATCTAAATACTTTGTATAAATTGATTTTGATTCATTTATATGAACTTGATGACTTGTCAACATTAGATATTAGCAGAATATTTGAACACATACAACCCTACTTAGTTAAACCATATAACCAGTCAAGGTCAGGCATAACAATATTCTTAGTTACCCATATAACAGGTCAAAGTCAACCTACACTATAAGTCATAGTTAAACAATTACACTTTTCATAGTTAACCCATAAAATCATTTAAATTTATCCTTAATTCATCATAGTAATCACATACTTACATCCATTGTAATCCTATAGAGCTAGTCATAGTTAACCCACACTAAAGATAAAGTAACCAACACTACTAGTTAAATTTAGCGCATTAAACAAGTTATAGATAACCTCAACAACTAGTCATAATTAACCCATACAAACATTCATAATTAGCCTTTGCAAACAGTAAAACTTAAACAAATACCTACATGTACCAGTCATACATAGCATAACACATGTTTAAACATGTACAGAAAAGTAGGCCATGTATCAATTATTTTTCCAGGGAAAAAAAATACGCGCCTCACTTAATTTTCCGAAAAATAATATGATAAGGAATATCCACGTGGGCATACAAAATATTGAAGCCATTTCAAGGTGGGACGCACATTCTCTGTTTGTTCTCACCATGGATATGTCCCTTTTTGTTGGAAAATACTATTTCAAGGCTAAATTATTTGGCTAATTTTCAGTAGCGTACATGAAATGATTGCTTATCAAAGTAGTATTCATGTACAATCGTATATTGTTTTATAGAATGTATGTACAATGTATACATCTATGCAATGTACGTAATTGTGCCATGTATTTGTCTATGAAATTATTCAACTACGTCTTGTATCAAGTAGTGTATTATTTAACTTAAAGCCATAAATGTAACTAGTAACGTATGCCTCTTTTAAATGTTATGAAATATGCCATGTATGTTTCTAATTCCCTTATATGTTACATGTAAGTAGTTAGTCACTGACTCAGTGCCAAATATCCACCCTTGACATTTATGTCTATCTCTCGTGTATGTAGCTTTTCATTCATGACAATACTCCGTAATTTATGTAATGCTATTTATACCTATATGCAATATATGAAACTATCTCATGTTTGTCTCTATGATATATATTTTCAATTATACCATGTATGTTTTTGTGAAAAAATGTCATGTATGACACTTTTTAATGTAAGGGTATATGTCATGTCTAGTGAAGTTGAGAGTGTATCCCAGTTAGTTTTGAATAGGGGACACTGGGCAGTCTATTCCTCAATGCTTCTACACGATTCAAATACGGTTTTTGACAGCATACTTAACTACTGAAGTGATTCATTTAAGTTACTTAAGTAAAATGCAATAATAAAATGTAATTAAAGTAAAATTATATTAAAATGCATGTCTCATAATATGCTTTCTAGCAGTATTGTATTAACCAATGACATGTTTTTCAATCGTAGCAATTCTAGTTTACAGAAAATGTCTATTAAATATTATGAACGTCAAAGCAAGTACTGAAACTTATTTTTAAAAAAAGAAAATAACTAAAATATATTATTTTTTTTAAACAAACGAGAAATACATAGTCTTAATTGTAGGAAGAGGATTTTTTTAATTTATTTCATTTTAAAGATACACTTTTTCTTTTGAATTTAAAAAAATGATATAACTTTAAAAAATTTAAACATAAAAAGTGTACTATTCTATAAACAATTTATGCAACACCATACATATGTATTTATTATTACTGTGCAGGTTTAGCAGCAAGGTTTTCAATACCTAGATTTGTAACAAAATGGATTGTGTTGAGCATTAGATTCATGGTTGGCAATTTTTTTTTAATTTAATAGTTTCTGCCATTTATTAAATCACTTAGATAAGTTTAACATTGATTCATTGTGAAACAAGGGAAACGACAACAAAAAGTAATTAATGCTGCTTATGGCTTATTCGCCATGGAGGCGAATATAAAATTACAAAATTGTAACATTTTCCTCCAGTAGCTAGCATGCGCTCAAAATTTCTCTCGGATTAGCTGTCTTCTATCTCCTTTTATTTATTTTGAGAAGTAAATTCGTCTATGTTGGACTTAAACTTGCTGTTTTCATAGTAATCTCAATTTTTTCTTAGCTCCTGTATGTTATTGACATTCGATTGGTTGATACTGGAATTTGATCAGCCTCTGTAACTTGTGGAGATACAAAGGTAAGGAACAAATTAAATGTTCCCAGTTATACTCGTGTACTACTTCGGCATATTTATTTTTAATTTCATTTTGTTAACACTGGAAATTATAGTGCGTATAATTTTAATTATCAGCTTTTATCACAATGACAAATACAATTATGGTAGTAAGTTTTCCCTTCATCCTCACTGGGGGTAAAACTGGGGAAAAAGTTACTCTTCTAGGTCACTGTCGGTGGAGTATGGAAAAAATTAAACGTCCTCGTAGGTGGATGAGAGCAGAAAGTCACCAAAATCAAAGATTGATTAGTGAATTAACAATTTTATTTTTGCCACATAATTATGGGCTAAATTTAAAATTGATAAGAAAAGTACCAATCCATCGTCGGAGACGTACTGACTTATATTTTATTACCTAGTTATCTCAGCCTTTTTGAAATGTGTAAAATATTTCAACTTTACACAATATACAATGTCTCTCAATATATTGTTGTCAATTCAGTCGTTCTCAAGATTTAAATAGTTATATAATGATAATTAGATAGGGATCACAGAACTGAAAGAATGAAAAGTACGCGTTCAAGTCCCTTCAATATTTTAAAAGGAATAATAAGTGTGTGCGTATTTTAAAATACCATTATCATTTAAACACGCTTAAACTATGCATTGCAGTATAATTTTTACATGTCAACAAAGGTATGAAATGATTTAAATGGTTCTAACCCAAAATATCTTTTGTTAACTAAAATTATCTTCGGGTCTGTGTCTAAATAGACATCACATTTAGGGAGAATGACCCGAGAATGACAGAGGTTTATAAAAGTGAATGAAAAAAGGGACGAAATAAGATGACAAAATGTGATGTAAAACACCATATAAAAGCCATTTCATATAATTTTCATATAATCATAGATAATATTTCAAGGCTTTCACACGAATATCATAATGTTTATAGAATAGCATATATAAATAACAATGATTATCTCTTGTTATTTTCTTTTTAAAGTTGTCAGACATACTTTCAGAAATGCCCCGCACAGTCTCTCGTGTGTATCGGCTGGGGCTGGGACTCCAAGCTATGGTGAACATTTAATTTCAGCAACGACAAAGAAACTCATCTTCATCTAGGAAGTGGCCTTAGGAAAGATTACTTTACCATTTTTGTGACAAACAGGGAAGCCCTGCTACATATGAATCTACATGGATTAAACGTATATGTGCAGCTCAAAGCGGCTGTGCAATGGGTGGTTACGCAGCATTTTGCCTTACATGAAAGGAATAATAGGTGAAGGAGAGCAAATGTTATGATTTCAACGGTGATTCGGGTATTTTTTAAAGAATATATGCTAGGCAATGAAATTGTATGTGTGTGTGGGGGGGGGGTCTGCTGGGTGGACTAGAATAAGTTTTACCCTATTACTTTTATTATTTACACTTTAGGAGAAGGAGTGGTAAAATGTGACGTCTTTATCACAATACTGTTTCTTGATATGACCTTTATTGAAAAATGTCAACAATTTATGCAATCTATTGCAAAGGTCCTCATTGTGTGAAAATTAAAGTAGACAGAGAGCATGCATAGAGAGTGGAAACGTAATAGTTTTTTGTCAAGAAATAAAGAAGATGAAACCAAATGTTTCAAAGTGACCTTATTGGTTTAAAAAACGATAAAGAAAATAAGTTATGTGATCAGTGGGAAAACTATCACGTCGTTAGAATCATCTACAAAGTTTAACATACTTTTCAAATTTTAAATGAGAAAAGAAAAATCTTTTAAAATAAACGATGTTGTTAAGTCACACGATTCGCAAATTTCTTCTATAACATTTAAGCCTGACTGTAGGGATGCAGTGAACAAATTCAATATATCGATCAAAATACGCTCAGAGAAGCAGTTGTGAGAGTAGAAATGCGCAAAAACGTTGCCGATCCTAATATCTTAATGTCTCATTAACTTACAGTTTGACAATCGTCGTACCTCGCATTTGTTTCTGTCTTTACTCCTTGGCT
>CALYLW010000887.1:0-147500 GCA_944989445.1 Ampullaceana balthica | reverse complement strand
CAGCAAGGACTAAGTTGCAGGTATACCAGGCCTGTGTACTGAGCACACTCCTCTATGGATGCGAGTCTTGGACCGCCTATACCAGGCATGAAAGAAGGATCAATAGCTTCCACCTCAGATGCCTGCGCCGCATCTTAGACATCAAATGGCAAGAGAAAGTCCCCAACACAGAGGTCCTGTCTCAAGCTAAACAAATTGCAAAACGCAACTGATGTCTTTCATGCAATTTGTCTTTGGTGAAATTACAAACAGCAATCGCTATGTTTAAGTCTGACGTTGCACAAGGACAGGATATTGTGAATGAAAAAAATGGATAAAAAAATGTTTGACGATGGCACCGGCCATGCTTCTAAAACTCATTAACAGGGCGTTGGCTTTAAGGGATCCCTGCCTGAGGCTTTGAAAAACGCTAGAAGCATTCTTTTCTTTTCAAGCGGTAAAATCTATTAAAAGGCTATAATCTATTTTCCTTAAAATCTAGATTACGAAACTAGCTACAAGAAAAGAGATGTGACATTTGAAGTAACAATATCTTCTACATCAGCTGCGCCTACTATAAGAGGAATCATCTTATGAACAAAGTGCTTAATCCTCCCCTGAAAATAATTTTGCCTGTTTTAACTATTCACATGCCTATTGTAAGTTGTAGAGTTCCAGTATGAGGATGAATTTACAGACATTTGGCTTAATTGGAACATTTATAAGTGGATGTATGGTATTCTCAGAAACAAGATTGTCTGAAAATCTTTTATAGTTACAACAAAATAAATATATTGATTACTGGAGAATATTCAAAATTGACAAGAATCACACCATTAGTTAAATCATTAGTTAAATCATTAAACCTTGAAACACTAGAAGATAGAAGAACAAATAGTAAAGTAGTAATTATAAATAAAGCAATTATTTCTAATTTAGAAATAAAACACAACGATAACTTAATACAAACCTCAGATTACAACAAGGATAAAAACACCTTTCTTATTTCATATGCAAGAACAAACACATAGAAATTCTAGTTTCTCCCCTCCGTAATTCGGGCGTGCGATCGGTTGCTTGAAGAAACAAGGAAAACCAACACTTCATCATTATTTAAAATTCTAATAAAAATGCACGAATAGACACAAACATTAGATAAGATTAGGACGCAGCAATCTTTGATATAGGAGAACAGATGAGATAAGATAAGATAGAAAGTTGGAACGGGGTCTGTCACAGGGGCTAGGCAACTATTCCTTACCTAAATTATCGACTCCCTTTTTAACTAGTAACTAAGTCGGCAATATAATATGCAAATAGGTGGATAACATGCAACCAGTGTATGAGTGAACCTGACAAGACGTGAAACAACAACTAACGTGTTTGGCAAAGAACCTTTTTCAACGAACAGATAGTACACAAACAAATGAAACGATTATGACAAAAATTAAAACTTAGCAGCCGTGAAATCCAGAGCCAAAGAGAAGCATGTCTAGGGAATAAGTAATACTGCTGCCTATTATGTACATGAAATGTGTTCCCTAGATTAGATTTCATGGGCTAAATGAGGGATTATATATGTAGTTTTTGTGTGAGTGGTAGATGGTGAGAATTTGAGCTACTAGAGAGTTATTCAGAGAAGATCAGTCTCGTATGCTAGTGGATAATTTACAAGGATTATTCTTATTGATAAGCTCCTGATGACGGAGTTATTTATAACATTGCTGTATTTCGTGTACGTGATATTTACATATTTTGAAAAAGATGTTATAGTATTAGAGGATCGGCCTTACATGCATGTTTTTTAATCGAGATCGTTGCGGCTTTGTGAGAGTTAATATTAAACAACCATTTGGACAAGACACAATACTAACAACCATGAGACTTCACAATACACAACAATTTCAGATCTTGCGGACCAAAACAAACGCCAAACGTGTTAGAGTCAAAAACAAAATAACGTGTAGGACGTGAGTGCTTCACTCTGAGAGAATAATATTTTCGAGAAAAAATTGTGTTAAAATATCTACTCTATTTTTCACTATTTAGAGTAAACGCACCTTTAACTCACAACCTCATATTTTCAGCATATATCTAAACATTCACATTTACATCCATTCATTCACCACATAACACACGCTTAGATAATACTAAGACTTACCTTCCAATAAGGGACAGCAAGTTAACATATTAACTTGACTTCAGGCGACACGATATGTTAAGCTCGTAACGTTTATTTTTCTTTCTTTTTTCGTTTTTTTAAAAGTGAAATTTTACATAAAATTTAATAATCTTAGACAGCGATTTTTACCCTAAATGCTCATTCACTACAACTAAAATCCAACCTGAATGATTTTCTCAAAACGGCTTTTTTTAACTCAACATTTATATCATTTTCTCAAACCTAATTTGTCATTCCGTCTTGAGTTTAATCTTCAGCCAAAATTTAACAAAAACATTCCTTAAATTAGATAACATTTTAATGCAGAAACCGATTAAGAAGGCTTAATGGATTTGATTATTTTGGATAAAATCTACTCTTTTTTCTGTTTAAAATAAACATTCAATTAAGTTTCTTATCTTTTAAAATGTTAACGTTTTATTATAATAAACAATTGATTTCTCAAATCATTGAATTTCAATATATTTTAAGACTAAGAAAGTAATAACTTACTATGTATTCTCTAGAAGGTGATCTCAACGTATTCAAGTTGTCATAACACGAGAGTTCGGCGACCACGCGTTTGTATACCATTTAAGTTTTTAAATGTCACTGAACATGAACTGTAAGTTTTCCGAGGAATACCATAGATCTTAAAACTGTTTGAAAAAAAATCAATTATTGAACGCAGACACAAACATTGAAGTTTTGGTAACGTTATATTTTAAAGAAAAAAAACAAGTTTAATTAGGCACGTAGTTAAAGATTTTAAGGACTAACTATATTTGAGAATTTAAAGTAAAGAAATAGTGTAGATGTTTGCAATTATAATTTAAAATTATAAATTAATTGATAAATAAAATACATATTATAACTATGTGCCTATGCAAGGTGATTCGTAGATATTTAAGACTGTCTTACTATCTATCGATCTATTTTTTTCTAATAATTCTAAGAAGCGATTGTATTAACTGATTTTCTTTCATTTGTATAAAATGTATGACTTGTCAACTTTAAATTTTTAAAGAATATCCGAAACTATACAACCTTACTTAGTTACCAATGTAGCGAGTCAGAGTCGACACAAACTCCAATTCTTAGTTATCCATATAACCAGTCAACACATACAACTATTCTTAGTTACCCAAAAAACCAGTCAACCCATACAGCTATTCTTAGTTAGCCATATAACCTGTCAACACATACAACTATTCTTAATTACCCATATAACCAGTCCACACATACACTATTCTTAGTTATCGATATAACCAGTCAATACATACAAATTTTATTTGTTACCCATATAACCAGTAAACACATACAACTATTCTTAGTTACCCATATAACCTGTCAACGCCAACACATGGAAATATTCTTAGTTGCCCATTAAACCAGTCAACCTTAACCTACACTATATGTCATAGTTAAGCAATCCCACTTTTCATAGTTGACCCATACAATCACTTAATTTATCATAGCAATTTCATACAAACAGTCCTTGTTATCCTATACTACTAATAAGAGTTAACGTACACATCAAATCATAGTTTATCAACCCTACTAATCATAGTAGGCATATTAATAAGTAAAAAGAGTCGTAGATAACCTTAAAATCCAGTCATAATTAAAATACAAACATACATATCTTTGCCTATGCAACCAGTACGATTTAAACAAATAATAGCATGTACTAATCATATATAACATAATGCATGTTTTAACATGTACGTTACAGTAGGCCACGTAGCAATAAATGTTCCAGGGGAAACAAGTACGCTTGCCACTTAATTTTCCGAAAAAATATAATACGGAATTTCCCATTTGGCATACAAAAGCTGAAAACCATTTGAAGGTCGGAACTGCTATCTCTCGCTGTTTGTACTCGCCATGGTTATGTCCTTTTTTTAAAGTAAAATTATTTCAAAGCTTAAATTCTTTAGCTAATATTCAAGTGCGTACATGAAATGATTGATTTCCACAGTAGTATTCATGTACAAGCGTGTATTTATTAATACAATGTAGGCTCGGTGTTTATAACTACGCGAAGTACGTAACTATTTCATGTATTTGTCTATGAAATGTATTCAATTATTTTCGCCTTGAATAAAGTTGTGTCATATAATACTCTTGTATGGCACTAGTCATGAATGACTCAATTAAATGTTACGAAATGTAAGGAAATATGACATTTATAAGTCCTTTACATAAGTAAGAAATGAGTCTCTAGCTCTGTGCCAAATATCCACCCTTGACATTTATATCTATATTTCGTGTATTTAGCTTTTCATTAATGACATAACACTGTGCACGTACTATTGCCACGTATGAAAATATCTCAAATGTGAGTCTATATGCACGTTGTCCGAATGCCAGACGAGCGACTGCCAAAGAGAATCTTCTATGGTGAGCTCCAGTATGGCCAGCGGTCCCACGGTAGCAAAAGAAACGCTTCAAAGACACACTGAAAGCCTCAATGAAAGCGTTTGCCATCAATCAATACACGTGGGAACGAGCTGCAATGGACCGATCCACCTGGCGCTCTTCCATCCACGAAGGTGCCAGGTCATGCGAGGCAAACCGGATCACCGCCCAAGAAAAGAAGAGGCAAGCCCGAAATGCCCATGCTGTCAACACTCCAGGAGATGTCGCACTCGTCCCTTGTCCCTTCTGTTCCCGAACCTTCCGTGCAAGGATCGGCCTAATCAGCCATCTGCGCACGCACAGACAAACCTCGGATGACTAGAGTGGTCCTCGTCGTATCGACGGACGAACGAACACACATGTGTGCAATGTATGCCATGTTGTACACTCTTTCATTATGGCTTTATGTCATGTTTACAGAAGCTAAGTTTGTCTCCCATTTACTTTTGGCTACAATAAACTTGGCAGCTTATTTCTCTAAGATTCTAAAAGGTTTAAAAACAGTTTGACAGCATGCTTAACTAGGGCTGTTAACAATTAATTAAAATTTAACTTTTGAAAATTAAAGGATTAATTAATCGTTAATTTCGATTAAAGCCAAAAATTGAAATTTATGATGTCAGTGTTAACACTTATTAAACGTTTTTGTTCAACTTCTAAATAACACTGAAAAGTCTCTTTAATATGTCATCTTTTAACCAACTACGCACAAAGACAAGCGTGTTGACATTATTTGGTTCCAGTGATGAGCGGGTCTAATTATAATATAACCAGCCGAGCTGAACAATCATTGACATGGAACGGAGTTAACTGGTATGCACAAAACGGTCTTGGCAAGGAATGGCATTATTTGGTGTCGGTGTTCATTAAGTTTCCACCATTGTAGAGGGTTAATGGATTCACGAAGTTTCATGTCCATTTTGTAACGCAGTAATTTACCAGAAGAGCTGTCGTCATCTTCTGTCTCTGGGTTAGACTCCATTACTGCCATTAGCTTCATACGCTTTTTATTTGGTTTGATAAGTAGGCGAAGTTTTAGAACCATGGTAGGTAAACTTTATCAATATTTTGAACATTACAGTCCGTCAATAGTTTAAAACCAAAATGTTCGTGTAATCGTCAGTAAATTTGTTATAATTTATCGGCCGCTATTTTTATATATATATTTATTATTTTTATTTTAGTTTTTGATTTCCAATAATTTGTAAGTGATGGGTAATCGTTAATTTCCGCAGCCCTAGTTGTTTTTATTACTGTGCAGGTTTAGCAGCCAGGTTTTCAATAAATACGACTTGAAAAAAATGGATTGTGTTGAGCATTAGATTTATGCAGTGGCGTAAGAACGGGTTGACATCGGGGCAGTTGACAAGGGCGCCAGCTCAAAAGGGCGCAACTAAATCTCTAACTTTAAATTTGTAATTAAATAAATACAGTCGGACCTCTCTAAGTGGAACTCGAAAGGACTCGAAAAAAACATTCGACTTACGGAGTTTTTGAGTTAGGGAAAATGGCGTAATAGGCGCCGATTAATCAAGGACAATGTAGATATTGAGACATGCGGGGAACAGCCATACCGGCTAGTAGGCTTGACAGGAAAGAAATGCGGTGTCTGAAGTTTCATATGAAACCACAGTAGCCACTGCTGAAAGGAGTTTCAGAAAACTAACAATTATAAAAAATTACTTGAGATCGACTTCAAGTCAACAACGCACATCATCTCTCGCTCTTCTTTCCATCGAAAGTGAACTTACCAGTCAAATAAACTTCGATGAAATAATCACTAATTTTGCAAACATTAAAACAAGACAAGTTAAGCTTTAAACCTTTGATATAGGACATAGGAATTGATCGGTGGAGTGTTACTTAAATTTACTTTTAATTGTGAGTTTCTATCGTTATGTATGAGATAATGCGTATGACACAGTGATACTATTGTTTTTATTTATAATACACGTTACTTCAAGTTTTTCTGTATTTTTTATTAACGTAACAATATCCCGTTTAATCCACTAATTTATTTGGTATTTTTTAGAAAATAGTAAACTGCAAATTAGTATTGTTCCTGTCTTAAGCATTTTTTATATTCACGTTGTATGACTGTCGCTGCCAGACATCGTAATTATTGTCATAAATAAAATAAGTGAAATTCAATTATTTTTTCTAAAAAATGAAGAAATCGCAAAGCTGAAACTTGTCAATTTATCAAGGGCACCGAAAATAAATCAGCCAAGGGCGCCAAAAGCCTAGTTACGCCTCTTGATTCATGACTGGAAGATTTTGAATTTATTTTCTGCCATTTATTGAATCCCTTTGATAAGTATAACTTTGATGCATTGTGAAACAAAGAAAACAACAACACAAATAAATTAATGACGCTTCCAATTGCGAAAATAAGCAAACCCTAATTGTAACATTTTTCTCCAAAAGCTAGCATACGCTAAAACATCTCTCGCTCTAGCTGCCCTCTATCTTTTTTAATGAAGTTTTTTAGAAGCTAATGTTCATATGTTGGACTCAAACTTTCTGTTTTAATAGTAATCTCAAAATGGGCGTAGCTCACGTATGTCGTTCAAATTTGATTGGATGTTGGAATTTATTTGGTCTCTGTAAAATTGTAAACATAAAAACTGCAGGAACAAATTTAATGTTTCCTGTTATACTCTCGTACTCTCTAAGCACATTTGTTTTTAATTTATTTTTGTTAACACTGAAAATTTCATTTGAAATAATTTTAATAATCTGCTTTTATCACAATCTCAAACACATTAATGGGAGTAAGTTGATCCGCCATCCTCAGTGTGGGTGGAAAATGGGGGAGAAAAGTTATCTCTCTTGGTCCTTTAGGTGGAAGAGGGCAGAAAGTCATCAAAATCCAATGTTGATGATTGAATTGACAATTTTAAATATGTGCCAGACATTGAAGGGTTAAATTTGAAATTAACAAGATAAACACCAATCCTGCTGCTAAGAAATACTGATACATAATTTTTATTGCTTAGGTATTTCACCCTTTTTGAAATGAGTGAAATATGTCATGATTAAAAAAAAGAATATCTCTCTGTATATTGTTGTCACTTCTGCCCATCTCAAGATTTACATAATTATATAAGAAAAATGAGAAAAGGGACACATCATTAAAAGTGTGAAAAAAAAACAATTTCATGTCCCTTAAATATTTTTTAAGGGATAATAAAAATATGTGTGTATTTAAAAATGTCATTTTCATTTTAAACATGTTTAACTATGTACAACAGTATATTTGTTTACATATCAACAAAGGTATGAAATGATTTAAATGATCTTAACTCAAAATATATCTTGTTCACTAACATTTATCTTCGATTTTAAGACTAAATAGACATCACTCGGAAGGAGAAGGACCAGAGATTTACAGAAATGTCAGAGATGACAGAGGTTTATAAAGGTGAAGGGAAAAAGGGACGGAGTCAGATGACAAACTGTGAAGTAAAACACCATACAAATTCCATGCATGAAGTGAACTTTTCCAAGGATCTTAGATTTGATAATTTCAAGGTCTTTACGCCAATATCATACAGTCTATAGAACTGTCCGTGTGCATGCCAATATTCATTTCTTGTATTGTTTTTAATGTTGTCATACATTCGGTCAGAAATGCTCCGATCTGTCTCTCCTGTGTATCGGTTGGGGCTGCGAGTGTAAGCTATGGTGAAAATTTAATTTTGGATACAACAAAGTAATTCATTTTCAATGAAGTAAAGGGCCTTGGGAAATACTACGTAACCATTTTTGGTGACAATCGGGCAAGCTGTGCTACTTAAAAAACTACATCTATTATACGGGCAAGTGATGCTCAAAGCGGCTGTTTAGTAGGCGGTAACGCACATTTGTTTTCATCTGACCAAAATGGAGTAATATGTCAAGAAGGATGGATGGTTGGATGGATGGATAGATGGATGGATGGATGGATAAATGGATGGATGATTGGATGAATGGATGGATGGTTGGATGGATGGATGGATGGATGGTTGGATGGTTGGATGGTTGGTTGGATGGTTGGATGGTTGGATGGTTGGATGGATGGAAGTATGGATGGATGGATGTATGTATGGATGGATGGATGGATGGATGGATGGATGGATGGATGGATGGATGGATGGATGGATGGATGGATAGATGGATGGATGGATGCATGAATGGATGGATAGATGGATGGAGAGATGGATGGATAGATGGATGGATGTATGGATGTATGGATGGTTGGATGGATGGATAGACGGATGGATAGATGGATAGATGGATATATGGATAGATAGATAGATTGATATATAGATAGAGAGATAAAGTGATAGAGAGATAGATATAGAGATACAGAGATGGATACGTGGAAGAATATAGTCATTTTTCTGCTCTAAAGAAGTACATGAACGAAATTTTATTATATATATATTTTTATTAGCAAAATGGAACCAATATATAATTTATAGATTAAATAGTACAATTAATAAAATATAACATTTACTATTTTACTTACACATGATTCTTTTATTTTTTTTTAAATACCTTGACAAAAACGCACACGCACAAACACACATATATTTGCTAATGTTTGTTACAAAAATTGTAATGTAAACATGTTCGCTTGTAAATTAGCTTTATACACACACAAAATGTATAAGGTTAAATATGTAGTTAAAAAATTAAAGCCTGCATTCAGACGTGTATTTTAGCTTTCAAGTATAAAATATAACCTGAATATGCTAAAGACATTTTTTTTCCAGGATACCATTTTCGGGGGACAGGCGATAACGTGCGCTGGCCTCGCTCTGTCGACGGAGATACGTCTATGTATTGACACTACAAATTAAGTTGTGTATGCTTATGGATATTATGAGAGTTGTACGAAATATTTGTAAAGGGCAGCGAGCGCAGCCACACGCTGGTCTACTGTGTTATATAATAAAACAAAATCAATAAATTCATAATTTTAAAGTCATCAAAAAGTTAAAGTTTATAAAAAATATAACAAAGAATCTAAGATATTAAAAATAGAGAAAGTAAAGAAAAGGTAAAGGAGATCCTAGAATACAAAGACATCCTTTAAGACACAGGATCCAGACATTGACCATTGGATAAACAAAATGAATAATTGGTCTGTTTTATCAATTGGCCTAATTATCAATAAAAATTAAAGTAAAAAGAAGCAAGATGACAAAACCTTTGTGTCACTTTATTTCTGTATATTTGCCTTTTCCCTTTGTGTCTAAGTCATTAAGCTCCGAAAGGAAATAATTCAATTGTTCCATCTCATCCGATAGCTTGCCTGTTCCGTGGTCCTCTTCATAGATATAGTTTTTTAGCGCCATTGCTCTGTGCCTCAGGTCCTCTTTGTGCAATTCTGGTTTGATTACTTTAATAAGGTCATCACTTAATGTTTTCAGTTTCAGGAAAAGTTGGGTATCAATTTTTCTTTTATTATCTACATAAAGTTGACACTTTTCTTGATTTTTCATTTTCACTTGTAATTTTAGTTTTAAATCCCCTAAATTCTCTTTCAATGTTTCCAAATCTGGAAAACTGGATGCTACATTACCTAAGACTCCGTCTATTCTTTCAATTATTTTATTTTCTTGAGAAGTTAAAAGTTTTAATTCTTGTTTTAAAGACTTTAGTGAATTATTTATGTGCTCTCTAAGGTCATCTAAAAATAAATTTAAAAGAAGACAATTTCTTCGATCTTGACATCTTTGAAATTGTTCATTTGTATAAAGTTTCTCTTTTTGTAGTATGAATTCTGTTTGTCTTTTCAGCTCAATCATGTCCGCATCTCTTTTTTCATCATACTGTTTATTATTGTGAAATAAAACAGCTCTGAAATTGCATTTTATTAATAATGTTTTTAAATTTCCTGTTTGTCTTTCGCACCATGTCTTAAACAATTTTTGACTTGAATTCTCATTAGTAATTCGGTTATCACGATCAAAACTGTCACCGTGTGTGAATATTAAAATAGTGAACTGGAACATTTCCTCACCAAATATTTCTCTAAGCACCCCAATTACGCTATGTTCTTCCCCAGAAAATTCATTTTGATAACTCAAGACAATAACAATAGCATGAAAGCCTTCGGGACAAATTTTCATTGCATTTATCATATTTTTCTTGGCAAATCTGGCGTTTCCAATAACATCAAGTTCAGTATCTTCAAGTCCTGGTGTATCAGTTATACTTATGTCTTTGTCCCATCTTTTTATCTGATAATTGCAAACAGTTTTCGTGATTGCGGTCGATTTGTTATAAGAAGCAAAAATTGCCTCGTTGTCAGGTACTCCCGCAATAGCATTACATGAAGCACTTTTACCATTTCCAGCTCTACCAATAACAAGGAAATTTAATTTCTCGTGCAATATGCCATGATCTAATGTAGGTTGAGCATCCAGATCTGATCTATGTTCAGCATTATGTTTATGCGTTGATGAATGTGCTCCCATTGTTCATAGACTGTTTATGTTTGGTAGCTGAAATTTGTTTTAAAAAGTCAACTGTTTCTCTTTTATGTAATTGAATTATAATAATATGGTAAGTATTACCGGTGTTAAATATAAATAAAACTTATTATGTAATGATCATAATTATTTATGTTTTTTTAATGTTTGATTATGTTAAAGACTATAAAATAATATCTAAACCCGCATTCAACAATTCAGATACTTGTAATTTACCTCAGTAAGACACTTTAAAGTCCATGAATTACTTTCGCAGACTGTAGACTAGTCATGCACCTGCACTGGTCTCTATAGACTGTGCAAAGTTTCAAATTAAGCCCTGTGGAAATGAAATTAAAAAATCTGAAAGCCATGTTGATGTCTTAGATGCAATTTCACTTTGGTAAACATTACAATCAGTGATCATTAAGTTAAAAGATGCCATTGCCTGACGAGAGGGCATAGCAAACGACGAAACTGATTAAAACTTAAGCTCGATAGCACAGTCCATGACACTGACAATAATTAACAATACACTAGCTACCTTAGCACTGCCTGGAGCTTTTAAAAATACCAAATTAATCATCTAGAGACCATTACTGCTATATACTATGAAGAAGTTTATGTAATTTTGGGGCAATAGCTAGAATACTACACACTGCAACATCTGTTATTCCAGGACCGATGAAGCTGTCAGCCGGTACATGCAACATTGGCATATGCTTACTAATACCAATAAGACGGTCTGATATATTTCCTAATAAACTAAGGGCAGGATCATTCTGAAAAATTACATTATGCTAAATTTAAACGATGTGCTGCTGAAATAGAAACAATTGATCATGAGTCTAAAGTTTTTAAAAAACAACAACATTCATTTCAAGAGTTTTAGAATCTCCGTTGCCAAATGTTTATGAAATGTGTTGAATGGATGAGATGCCATAGGTTAAAGTAGAGACTTTATAAATTGTGTGTGTGTGTGTGTGTATGTGTGTGTTGGAGATGTGAACCAAGGGCAATAAAAACAAGTCAAGAGAAATTTGGGGATTGAAGATAGTCCGGTCATGCGAACAGTGGATAATATCAATTGATTATATGTATTTATAAGCTCCTGGTGAATGAATTATTGATGGGATTGCTGTATTTCTATTCTGTAATATTTGAAAGTTTGGGATATCCTATATAATAAAAGGCAAGTTTCTGTCCTTTCTGTCCGGTCATCTATAGCGATTGGTCCCTCAAACACATATGACTCCTACAGCCAATCATATTGAACACGTTTACGACATTTACGTGGACGTTCAAAACGAGTTATTTTGGTGCAGTATTTCTTCTAAGACTTTATTTTGAGTTATGCGTGTTGGGATTTATAGCAAAAAGCTATGTTTTTACGATTTATTATTTTAACTATAATGAATAGTACTTTTGAAGTGATGCACATGTATGCCCGGTCGAGACGGCTGTTGGAGGGGAGTTACAACATGCCACCGAACGGTGGCGGAACGTCCTTGGACGGGCTTTGTTGCTCGTATTTAATAAAGGCACAGTGGATTGGACTAACACTCGTGAGTTGAGGGATATGTTAAGCATCCAGTACACAACGATAATGTTAGTAGTAATACCCAGACACCAGTTTTACATGGTGCAATACTAGCAACGATGCATCGTGATTTAAACGACTGTAACACCAAAATAAACACATTCGTTGTGGTAAAAAAGATAGCGTAAATAAATTTGAGCGTTGCACAATGAGAAAGAATATTTATTTCGAGCACGATGTAAGACAATTCATGTTAAACTATCCTCTCAAGTGTCCGCTCTTTAGAATGAACGCGTCTTTAACTCAGCACGGCATATTTTAGCGTTCAACTGTAATTTAGACATTGATCTTTACACACCTTCTGCGCATAAAATAAAAAAAAGTTTATGTATACCATATTATAAGGTACATTTGTCAACTTACTTACCTGTATTCAGTCGCCGAGAAGTATTAAGGTCATACAGTTTGTTTTTATAAGTTTTTTTTTAAATTGTACATACATTTTTACAAGGGTCGTGTCTATTAAAGTGACGTATGCCTTAAATTCCACTACACTACAACAACAAAACGACCTGTACGATTTCTATTAAACATTAGTTAAAATCACCGCTCTACCTTTTACTTCTGGCAAATTTCAAAACTTCACTATGAACATTCACCAAAACATTTGTAGCATTAATGCTACAAAACATACTTCTGTTTGATATTTTTTTAATGTACACATTCAATTACTTTTAAAAACACGCATTAAGCATTATTATGATACATAAATAAATCTAATTAATACAAGTCTATGTATTTTAATTTAGGTTCTAATCTAACTTACTATTATTCACTAGAAGGTGTACGGTACGTAGTAAAGTTGTCAGTAACACGAGAATCCGGCGACGACGCATTTTTTTTATACCTCTAGGTGCTGCATTTTCGGGGAAAAATAGCCAGAAAAATTTCTTAGGAATAAGAAGATTTCTTAAAATCTTCACAAAGCCAGTATAAAATCAATTATTGAACACGTTCATAACATTTCTGGTTGTGGAAAGGTCATTTGTATATAGGAAAAATGTGTTGTGCAGGTAAAATAAATGAAATGGATATAAGGGGACAGAAATAAAATAAATGTTGATGACTTTTTCTGTTATTAGCTAACAATTTAAAATCTTATAACGAATATTTATTTACACATTTCTCATTTAATTTTTTTTATTTTAAGCATTTTGCACGTATTGCAGTAATTAGTTGACTAAAGTGATTGAAAAAAACACTTTTAAGTCAAAATATTCAACTTTTATTGTTAATCTATTTGAATTTTTACAATAAATTCAACTGTATATAAAAAGGTGTATTCAACTGTGTCTATAAATTGATTCACCTCTGTATCTATTTATGTATCTATATAACTATGTATGTGGGAATGTTTGCATACATGCATATATGTATGATGTATGTAAGCATATCTATCTATCTAATCTCTCTATCTAATCTCTCTAATCTCTCTAATCTATCTAATAAATCTAATCAATCTAATCTATCTAATCAATGTATTCTATCTAATTTATCACATTGATCCATCGATCAATCTATCTAATCTATCTGATTGCGTCTGTCTCTCTATAAGTCGAAATATCGATCTACCGATCCTACCGTCACTCAATCCGTCGGTCTATATATTTCTCCATCGATCTATATTTTTAGATCTCAATATATTATGCATTTTTTCGTCTGTCTCTATTTCTATCCTTTTGTCTATTTTTCTACTTAGCTTTTTATCAAATATATATATATATATAATTCACCAAAACAAGCATAAAGGGCCATGGGCGCTCGCAGAAAATTTTCTAGGGGGGAGGTCAAAATATTTTCGAAGTGATTTTTCCCATAATTCTTAGCGTTAAGCACAGTTTTTTTGGCCGGTCACTTGACCATTAATTAAAACTCTATGCAGATTAGTACTATTTGTCGATTGTTAATAGTAAGATAAAATAAACACGTGACCCTTTTACTTATGGAAGTGTCAGGAACATAAAACCCCAAACACTTAACAGCTTATGATATGCGATTTTTAAAAAAAAATTACATGTTCATATGCTTCTGTGGTCCACCGGTAATGTGTTTGATTCCTGATCTCAGAGTAACAGGTGGATCGAGTTTCGATTGAAGAATTCTTTTTTAATTATGTTTTAATTTATTTATTTCTTTTTCTTTTGTTTTTAATTTTCTTTCTTTGCAATTTCTTTTTTTAACTTCTTTCTATTATCTATAATTTATAATCATGAGGTATTGTAAGTACGTCATTTGTGGAAGTGTTGATCGTGATGGGGATGAATCCACATGTTGGAGGGGTCAAGCAGGGGCGAATTAAGAGTGTACTGGGCCCCTGGCTGCAATTCAAACCGGGGCCCTATCGAGCTAGCATCCCTTTAAATAACATGATTGATATCAGCTAATATAATTCTATAACTTGTAACTATTCAGCCAAAGTATTATGCATGAAAAAACCGAACATGGAGAAATAACTTTTGCAGTATCCCAAAATTGAGTGTAAAAAGAGAGAAGAAAAAAATTAAAAAACATAAATAAAATAACACCGCTGGGGAGCGATCCCCAGATCGCTTGCAACGCAAGTCTAAGCGACTAGGAGATCTTGACGGAAATTGTAAATTAAAAAAAATATTATTTAATATTTTCTCTTATTAGTCTATCAAATCGGGTTTTCTCGATTATTAAGATAAGACTATTGGGTCCGAAAAGAGATCAGATTAATAATAGATAAGATTTTTATTAACTTATTTAATTTATGATATTTTCAGGGATTAATGCAAACATCTGTTCAACTTTATTATAAAATATACTAAGTTGAGAGCCCCTAAATCATCGGGTGCCCCTGGCTTCAGCCCGTTCAGCCCCCACCTCAATCCACCATAGGAGTCAAGTGATCACGCTGTGAACCGAGACAATACACGGATGGGTCACTGTTATGGGGTAGCTGGAAACCAGGCATTGTAAAGACCAATATTTCAGGACGAGGCTTTTAAAGTATATGAGATTGAGCATATATACATTTAATACAGTTTATTTATGACCCTTACTACCACCGTTGCAAGCAACTCCGTCCGTTATTGGTCAAGTCCTATTACCAACTCCATCCGTCTCAAGGCAACGCATTTGTACAGTCCCCGGTCTATAGTACGTCAGTATTTAATATGTCAATCATGATGATTGAATCATCTTGTACCACCCCCATCCCCAGATTAAGACGGGGCTGGGGTACCAGGACCCACTCTGGTCTCTATGATGTAAGCCCCTGGTCTTCCATATCGCAATCATTTCCTCTGGTCAGGGCTTCATACGGCTGACCTTTACCTAACAGAGTCTACATTTAGCACCTTTGTCATCTCTGAGCACCTTGACGCGGCTCGGTCTATTAATCTATACAAGCTACCGCATGAGACATTTCACACATCTCGGTCAGTCCTAGCCAGACTACCAGTCCTGGCCAACAACAGGAATATTTGATCTAAAGACCCTTTAACCACCCTAATTCTCTACAATATAAGACATATAAAAATAATTACCCAGTAAAACGAGATCAGCATCAGCTTAGTTACTTTCTCTTTATTTTCTCTTTACTCTAATACATTTTTGTCAATTTTTTTAAAAAAATCAATCAATCCCATGTAAAGGGTCGTCCATAAATGACGTTACGCGCCTAGGAGTGGGAGGAGGTTAAAGCATTTGTGACGATGTGTGACAATGGTGAGGGGGGGGGGTTAAAGAAATGTGACGTCAAATCTACAAAAAAAACCGCACATCTTTGAATAAAATTTCCACTTAACTAATTCATTGCTTGCAATTTATTTAATGACGTTTTCAATGGCTTCACGCGTGTTATCTTTCAAAGTTCTGACTCACTACAAGGTATTTTTATGCAACTTTTCCTCTGAACATGAAACAAAAATCATAAAACCCCCCAAAAAAAAGAAAAGATTTTGGTTATTTGAATGTATCAATGACAGGAGGTTAACGAGTCATTGAAATATGCCGACATTATTTACCGTATATATTCATTCAATGCCGACCTTTTTGGACAAAGTCTAGTGGGAAAGATCGGGATGGGGATCGGCTTACGAGTGGGTCATATGTGAATTCTGAATGTGTATTGAATATAGGTGTTGTTATTGTAGGCCATCAAGTTCCTTTTCTACATTCTACAAGATTCGACTGATCTACCAGAAGCTATATAATAGTAAACAACTGCACTTACCTTCTTTACTCTTTTTATTTATTTTGTGAATGTTTTATTAATAAATTGTTTTACACATTTGTTTTCAACAAGGAATTTTAATGTTTGCGCTTTCGACACTTTATATAAATAAATATTTAACAAAGGTTACTCGGTAACTCTTGCCTAACGAAGAGCACAAAAACAACGATAGGTAGTAAAAACTAAACAATCATAATTACCGATTTAGTTTTTAGTTTTAAAAGAAAGTGTACCATTTTGTTTAAGCTGTATTATTATTTTTGGGGTCGGCTTACGAGCGGTTACGCACTTTTAATACTAGTCTCTTATGAACGAATGGGCTATAGAGCGAGTATATATGGTAGTTACCAGTTGAGACGAGCCGTAAATGTACAGAGAATATGAGTCATTTGTTACCTAAATGATAGACATTCTAAAAATTTAGAACAGTTTTATTTTCTCCCCTAGTGATGATAAAACCAGAACCAATATATACGTTTAAGCTCTATTCTTTGCATTAAAAAATCGTTCTTACCTACTCTCAACTATTAATCTATTGATACTTTCTGTTATTTTATACATTTGCATGATCAAGGTTTGGTTAACCAAGACATTACAATAAAGCTAGCAGATACATTTAAATTACGCAACTAGTCTTAGTTTTAATATATAACCAGTGATAGCTAAACCATACAACCAGTCATAGCTAAATAATACAATCAGTCAAAGGTAAACCATAAAACTAGTCATAGTTACAATATATCATAGTAAACACATAAAACAAGTCACAGTTACCATACAAAAAGTCATAGTTTAGCAATGAGATCAGGCATATTCAAACCATACAACCAGTGGCGTAGCGAGGGGAGCAGGGGGCGCCAAAATGAGACTTAAAACTAATTAATTTTATGTTGATGTAAATTAATGTATCCAAAATACGTTTGCAAGATTCAATTTTGGAGCTCCACAAATATCTTCATCACAAACCATTATGCCAGCATTATTTTTTCGCCCCTATTTAGCATAAGGGGCGCCATTCTACTCATAAACAAATGACACATCCACAATGTAGTATTGCTGATGGCGTTTTTTAAATCCCTTATATTAACTTCACAGCCGTCTCTGTCTTGGGCCCGCCTGCCCGCGGAAAAACAGAAGTAAAAAATGACCCACTTCACGTGAAGCCATCGAGTTGAAATTTGGGACACGGACACAATGCATCGCATCAAAATTTCAGATCGATCAAACGTACCGTAATTAAATTAATGCATTTTTAGTTTATCTATATAAACTATATGTAGTGGTCGGTATCGTTTACATTTTACGGGTCACTTGACTTCAGGCCAGCCACCGGTGAACACATATCGTGTTTAAACCAGGTGTACCGGCGTGCTTTTGTTTACATTTTGCGTGTCACGCTGAGCTCGGTCCAGCAATCGGTGACAAGACCTTTCCCCTCTCCCCCCCCCTGGGTTAAAAGCAAAGTTGAGTTAAGTCATATTCAGTCTGTAAATATTTGTCGCGTTTGAACATAATCAATACTTTTAGTTATGTCTCATATATTAACTTCGAAATCTTGTCTGTCATGATCTCTGTCGTTCGCGGGCGGGCGGAAAAACAAAAGTAAATAAGGGATTTAAAAATGAACCACTTCCCCTGATGCTATCGGTTTTACAGCAAGGGTAGATCAGTCAGTCTCATATATAAAGGTCATGGTGAAAATGGTCGAAACTACATTGCAATGTCAATATTTTTGTCATTTTTGCAGTCCACTTTGAAATTTAATCATGGTCTGTCACGGATGACAAATTTTCTTTCCAATCTTTGTTGTGAGTAACTCAAGTAACGCGCTTTGGTGTGTTTTGAGGTCACGTATTCTGTCAGAAAGTGTGCAAATGAAAGTTGTTCTGTTGATGTAATTAGAACGTGTGTAGACGTTTATAGACTTTTGTTCATATTGTGTTGTGGCAAGAAGTGAACGCCATTAAAGATTGCGTGTTATTCTTGTGTTTGGATACAGTATAATTCACGCCATTAAAGATTGCGTGTTATTCTTGTGTTTTGGATATAGTATAATTCTGGTGTGGTGAAAAGCAGTTCAGATATGTATATATATATATATATATATATATATATATATATATATATATATATATATATTTATATAAATATATTTGTATGCATGTATACATATATATATATATATACATATATAAGGAAGATTGTGACATGGTGAAAAAGTTTGAAACTGAATTGCAAAGGCAACGTTGACTTAAGAACTTAAAAGAACAGCGTAAGCTTAAAAAAGATTCAAGAGTCACCAGAGTCACGTGCAATCTCGGCTCAAAAAGCAACGTCAAAAAGATAAAGAAAGACGCGAACTTAAAAAAATTCAAGAGTCACAAGCGTCACGTGCATCTCGGCTCGAAAAGTGACGTCAAAAATATGTAGAAAGACGTGAACTTAAAATGCTTCAAGAATCACCTATATCTAGTGTATCCCGACTCAAAAGAGATGGTCTTACCCATGAAGCTAGACTACATGATGAATCACCAAAGTCTCGCACATCACGGCTCACTCAGAAACGTCAAGCAGATGAAGCTCGACGAATTGCTCAATTGGATATTGACGCCACAGTAGCTGCTTTCGAAGCAAAAGTTAATGTTTATACTGATTGAATCTGTGAAGTCTGTCAAAATCGATGCTCCAAGCAACAAGTGTCAAACTGCAGCTTTTCTGGTTGATGTCCAGATTATCTTCCCCTCGAGCTGGCCAAAAAAAGTTCATTGCTTTGTTGTTACCGTTGTAAGACACATTTGAAATCGAGGACATATTGGAACAATCTCGACCCTGGTGTTATTCCTGAAGAAATTGCAATTCTCACACAAGTAGAGATTTTTTTACTCGCTCGAATCATTCCATTCCTGAAAATTATAAAGTATGATGGTATTTTCGGACAGTTCGGATTCAAGGGTCAAGCAGTTTTGTTCGCCCAAGATATTTTCGAAGTTACTGAAAAGCTTCCAACATCGTTGCCTCAATCACCTGATTCTTCCGGCTTGATTGTCATTACTGAGTCATTGGAGAAACTCAACATGACACGTGAGTTCATAATTTCACGTGACAATGTTAGTAACGCATTAGAGTGGCTAAAGGCCAACAACCCCTTGTATCGTGATGTTCAAAACATAACAAATAGTACACAGCTCGATATCGCAAGTCTTGTCAGAATTAAGCCGCCCCAACCAGCACCACGGCCTAGTCGTATTTCACGAATTAATGAATACTCGACAATTATTCATGCTAAATATAGTCATGCACATTCAATGTTTGGTCTAAATGCTGGCAAACAATGTTGTGCTATGGCCATTGGAGCTATTATTCGCTCGTTCATTCAATCGCCTCTTGAATGGGACTCCAACACACTCAATTGTATTTTGATGGAGTCGAATAGACTTTACAAAACAATTGTCTCTCTTCATCCGCATGGTGTAATTGAAGAGAGTGGTTATCTTCTCGTCAACCACTTCGATGTAGTATCCGATGAAGTTAAAATGTTTGGAGTCAGTGTATCGCTTCAGTACGATGAAGATCCAGCAATATTTGGCAATGTTGAGGATGGCAGAAACCAAGCAGATTTTGGTGTTAGCCTTTTTGAAGTTATATAGTCACTGTTTATTGAACATTTGGCTGGAGTTTTGATTGTAAATTCGAAAAGCTACGCTATTATGAAGGTTAATGCCATGTTCTATTTTGCTGACTCTCATTCATGTGGTCCAAAAGGACCTGCTGCTGCTGGAATGAATGGCCGAGCGTGCGTTATCGAGTTTAGCACTTTTGACGAATTGATTCGCATCTGTAAGCGTGCGACAGGTTCTAAAAATGTCCAGTACATACTTGACTATATTGATGTGATAATTAAGAATGACGAATCCTCCAAGTCGTTTATATAGATCCTGAAATTGACGCTGATGGCAAACTTTCATGTTTTCCATCTATTGCTTCTCCTATCTTTTCTCAACTCTCTGACGTTATCTATGTTCCTTCTGAAGCGGACGCGATTCCAGTTCAAACTTCTGTTATGGCACCAATTGATGCACGTCATCCTCAAGAAGATTCGGAGTTAGTAGGTATTCCTTGTGATGGTGGTCGAACGGAACAGCACAAGATTTCAAGAAAAACTTCTAATAATATAGTCAATGATCGTCATGAACTAAAAGCTGAATAGTTTATGTAGTATCATCTCTTCCCCAATGGCATCAATGGACTTAAACAACCTCGACCAGTACAAATTTCGCCACTTGACTACTTCCAAGCACGTATAATGGGAAAGCATACAAGATTTCAACGTACTGACTACCTCTTTTACGCTCTCTCTATGTATGAACATCTTCGCATAACAAGCAACATCAACGTATTTGGAAAGAAAGTGAGAAATAATGACGAGATGGTGGAAGACGTTCATCTATATATCAATAATTTGTGAGGTTCATTGGCGTATTGGAACACTACTTTGAGTGAGCTTATTGCAATTATCAGATGCTTGGGACCATCGCATTATTTCATCACATTCAGTTGCAACGACCTACATTGGAAAGATATGATTCATGCATTGATGATTGCTGATGGTAACGCTGCCAAAGATCCAGCTTCTTTAAGCACATATGATGTTCAAAAACTTGTTGAGAAATATCCCATGGTCATCAGTTGTCATTTCATGATTCGAGTCAACGCAATGATGAGTTTACTGAGATCAGATCTTACTGTTCTCGGTGGAAAATTAATTTATGAATGGTCGCGCATTGAATTCCAAAATAGTGGATCGCCGCATCTTCACATGTTAGTTTGGGTGGAAGGAACGCCAAGCTTTGACACCCCAGAAGGCATTTTAGTTTAGTGGGTCTTATATCCTACTACAACAAATTCATACCTAACTTTTCAACGCTAACGGCACCCCTAACAGACCTTACAAGAAAAGGTCAACCAAATAATATCCGCTGGACGAGTGAATGCCAACAGTCACAAGACATAATTCAGAAATGACTGAGTAGCGAACCCATATTAATCCTACCCGACAATAAGACAACATTTATAGTGAGAACTCACGCGTCTATAGGGGCGTGCTTATTGCAATCTAGGTACACCACTCTACATCCAGTCAAATTCATAACAAGGAAATTGATGGAAAGAGAAACAAGATATTACACTATCGAGAGAGAATGTTTAGCAATAATATGGGCGGTGCAAAAATTGTCACATTATATACTAGGGTAAAGATTTATTCTACAATTCGACTACCAAGCATTAGAATATTTGAATACAGCCACACACACCAACTCAAGAATAACAAGACGGTCATTAATACTCCAGGAATTTAATTTGAAGGTCAGTACATCAAGGGCGAAGAGATCGTTATAGCGGATTGTTTGTCTAGACTTGAGGGATGGTCATAAGGTCAAGGCAGAAGACTAAAGAAACATGGGATGAGAAAGTTAATCAGGGGAAAGAACAACGAAATCATGAGGAACGCTGCTAGGTTAATTAGTGTGTTATGACCACCCCAAATACAACAAAGCAGACACCCCTCGTGACCAAAACCGCGTCACGGAGTTGCAGAGAGACATTGACATAGAAACCATTCAGACATTACTACCCGGAAATAAGCAGACCATGACAGACAACAACTCACAGGACAGGGGCCCGCGTGAAAAACCCTATTGACTCGTGTGGCGAAGGATGGCGAGGACGCGGAAATATTTATAGGCACAATGAGCTTCCTAGGTCAGGGGGATATTGACACCAAGGGTACGGAAAAGACATAACCAAGTGAGAGGCGTCGCCTAGGCTCGCGTAAAACAGATCAGTATTATGTTGGATACGATTTTTTTTTAATATATGTTTTCTTCTGTATATTAATGTATATAAATATGTCATGATTGTGTAATATCTGGACGATGCTGTTTGTAAAAAAATGATGATTAGTTGCTGTTCTTCTGTAAATTTAAGTATATAAATATGTCAGGATTGTGTAATTTATTGATGATGATGTTTTCATAATATGATGATTAATATGTTAATTAATGATGATTATGATGATGAGGCTAGGGCAGTCCTATAGAGATTATACCTACTTCTAAATAATGGCTACGATTGTTAATATTTTATCTCTCTCTGTTATTGATTATTGTAAATATGACCTTTGATGATAATGTTGGTTATGCGTTAGAATTTTTAGCCACTGGAGACCTCATGCAATTATAGTACATGGATATGCATTGATGATACAGTGTAATAAACATTTGAAGTTCTATATCATTGTGTCAATTATTGGTGTACTGTGAGAAAATGGAGAGCAGGGCTAAATCCCTATAACTATTGGACCTGACAGTAATTTTAACTTAAAAATCTTGTCTGTCGTCATCTCTGTCCTGTCTTTCGCCGTCGGCCGTTCAGTCTGTAAATGATTTTAGCTTTGGAACATAATCAATGCTCTAAGTTATGTCTCATATATAAGGGATTTATAGTAATAAAACTTTGCTTTTACGGGGTTGTTTATTTTATAAAACTGTGAGTTGGTGGGAGTGAGGCTAGGGGAGCAGTAGGAGACAAAGGCGATTTTATTAATAGAACAGACAAGGACGACACATTGAGCAACCTCATTATGTATGAGGATAACAGTAACTGTCGTATTACGCCATTATAATTACACCACTGTTTTATATTTAAACGTATCAATTTGTTATCACGTTTTTTGAACAGTTGAAAGTATATATTTGTTTTTCTCTCGTTCAACAACTCGTTGGGAAGAATTAAAAATATTTGTGCCAATCACAGTCAAGAGGGAGTCTGAAACACTCTGGAGCGCACGATCAGAAGCTGTTAAAGCTATTTATGAAGGAAAAGATGAACTAGTAGGGCTGTTGGAAAAAATATTAGAAGATCCAACTATGATGCCTGACACCAGAAGTGATGCATACACTTTTCTGGCAGGTATATAAACTTTAAATTCCTAGTTTTGTTTTATTTCTTGAGCATCATACATGGGAAAATTGATCGTGTCCTGAAACGGTTTCAGGATTCTACTGTGAATTTTAAGGAACCAGCATCTGATCTTGAATCGCTGGAGCAAGAACTTTTCAACATTCGCGATACTTAAGCCAGGTTGCGGTAGATAATGGAAAAACAAGATGCAAAACTTGAGGACTCGAGGTTGACAGAAGGATTAGACGACATCAGAGGATACCTGTGGAATTAGCAAGAAATGCAGGACTTCCGGCAGGAGAAGAAATAGCTCGTGTAAAGAACAGCGTAATTGATAGACTCCGAAAGGAAATATCAATACGGTTTTTACGTCTAAAAAAACCTAAACACTGAATTTGGATTTTAATACACCTCAAAATCTTTTCGCTGAGACAAATGTCGATAAACTTCGTCAAAACTGCTTAGATTTTGGAAATTTCTACGACAATGACGTCAATGGTCTTGAATTGTGCACAGACATCGGTGACTGCAAAATACTGCTTAGTACTCGGACTGATGTTCTACCGGAAACTCCATCGGATTTTCTTAGTTTCATTGTTACATATGGCGATGACTTAGTTCAGAATATGCGCATTTCACTGCTAGTACTTCCAACTATTGCTGTTTCAATTGCAAGCTGTGAGCGGTTCTTTAGCAAACTAAAGCTTATTTAGTCTTATTTACGTGCTTCAATGGGACAAGATCGCCTGAGTCAGGGGCTGGTAAACTTTTTTCTACGGGGGGCCGCATTGAAAACTTTATTGTTATAGTCGGGCCGCATATATATTTTGTCTACCCCAATTGCAATTTACAGCAGTCTATAATACGAATTAATGATTCAAGCAACGTAATTGTCATTTTACTTTACATTCACACTCTATTACACATGTAAAATTGTAAAATACAAGCTAAAACAGTTTCGAATTTGATAATAAGATTTTACTTATCATTATTATTTCAACAAAAAGTTAATAATTAAATATAAATAAGAAGTTACGAAATTTACATATTACCTGACCATAGAGTACAATTATAATTAATGAAAAGTATGCAACTGTTCACAATTTTGGATAATATTCTTGAACTTTGAAACCAGTTTACTTGTTGTGAATCGTATGACTGGATTCAAATTTCAGTCAATCAACATCGATCTTTTCTTAGATTTGCTCATTTTCATACAAGAAAAAGCTTGCTCACAGATGTATGTGGACCCAAATAGTGACAAAAGTTTAGCAGAAAAGTTTTTTAAATGCGGAAATGCTTCCGGTGGTAAACATCAATAAAAATCCAGCAGAAGAACTGACTTGAACTTCTCTTTCAGGACATAATCTGCTAGTGGGTCAAGTAGCTCTAACTCTTGAAGTCTGTGAATCTCGTTTCAAATTCCACAGCTAAAGCTTGCAACTGAGCCTTGCAATTGTCAGCCGTTTCATTAGAAATAGTTTTCTATTTCAGCAAAGGGAAATTGTAAACCTGTTTTCACCTACTTTCCTTGAGAACAGGGATAGTTTTGCCTGAAATGATTTACCATCTCATTTGCAAAAACGCTATTGCCCTGAACTTTGACATTCAGTTCATTAAATTTTTCCCTAATGTCAATAGCAAACATGAAGTCTGATTTCCACTCTTCATTAACAATGTTAGTAACAAAGTCACAAACAAAATCCTTCACCTCCAGGAACATAACTATTTCTTCCTTGAGATCTCACACTTGCCTCAATATGTTGCCCAGGCTCGGCCAGCGGACACTGCTGTGGTAGATAATATCCTAATTTCCAGTTTCCAAATCTTCAAGCAGTACCCTGAACTGCTTGTGGTAAAGTGACCTGGCTCTGATGAGGTTTATCACACTGATAACATGCGTCAATAAATATTCGTGATATTTAACGCAATTGTACACAGACATTCCTGAATGATGACACATTGGAGAGCTAAGAGTGTATTGGCAGAACATTGTTCTTTAATTTTATTTTTTATCAACTTCACAAGACCTAAGTTTTTCCAGTCAAAAAATGCGCTCCATCGGTTGTTACACTTGCTATATTGTTCCACACAAACCCAGCACTTTCAACACAGTTCTCAACAGCATTGAATAAATCCTGGCCTGTAGTTGTGTCTTTGAGTGACTCAACACTAATTAAGTATTCGATAAACTCAAAACGATTGTTTATTCCGCATGTAAACACCAACAATTGTGCTGTGTCCTGTGCATCGGTACTTATGTGCAACGCAAGAGAGTGCCATATAAAGTCTTTGCTTACATCTCGAAGTTGGTGCATACAAATTTGACTAATTATTTCAACATGGCTGATTACAGTTCCTCTTATGAAAGACTGTTTAGTGAAAACAGTTTGCTGCTTCCTTAAATTAGAAACTAACTCCTTTTTCTCTCTTCGTTCGATAAATTGTGCCTAAAATCCAAATGTTTTGTTTGGTGGTGTCTTTTTAATTTGTACTCCAAAAAGAAGCTCACACACTCACGGCACAGCAACCAGACTGCCTTTCTGCCAACGCACGTTAAACAATATTTAGCGGTCCATTCGTCATTAAAAACACGACATTCGTCCATTTTTTTGTGTTAATTTTAATTTATCTTTATTAATTATAATTATTATTTTTTCAGCATTCATGGTTAAATCAATCTCTTGGCTTTTAAATTATAATTTTTAAACAAAGCCAATTTGAAAATCGTAAACAAAAGTCACTTTCCGTTGAGCTGAAATGCAGTTTCAAAGAAGGATGTTAACAGTTAATAACTAATGATCACAAATTAATTCTGGAGCCATAAAACTGATTTAATATCCCTAGATTTTATACTCAGAATATTTTTTTGAAATATAGCAAAAATTATAAACTAAGAAAATTAACATTGACATAAGATCGCAACATGTAAATGCCTAAGGGCCGCATAATATACTATGGCGGGCCACACGCGGCCCGCGGGCCGTAGTTTGCCCACCCCTGGTCTGAGTGATCTTGCACTTGTAGCATCGAAAGACAAACACTTGAGAATATTAATTTCGACAACGTGTTTCAAGAGTCTGTGACAGTCAAATCAAGGAGGATCAATTTGTTGTAAGCCATGTCTATTCCTGTCAAGTTTAACTAGTAGAGTATAAATATAAATGTTTTTCAAATAAATTGTTTACAATCGCATAGATTATAGATGATTATTTCTTTGTATTCCATATCATTAAAAACCAGATGCTTTGAAAATGAACCATATAAACCGTAAAATTTCAAAATTTTCTTGGTGGCTCAGTGAGCCCCCAGAATCTGTCTGTCCGAGAAGGGGCGCAGACTTTGTGTCATGTTCCCGGGCGCAGATGTCCATAGCTACGCCACTGCATACAACCAGTCATAGTTAAGCATGCAACAAGTCATTTTCGGATTGTCGTAAAGAAAGGCCATAACCTTTTCATGTATATTTCAATTTAGCCTCTTCATGAGTTACCTTGCTTTCAAAACCCTGTGTTGACTGGTTGATTAATACCATTATATATTAGACATGAACTCAATACCCGTGCTTCAAAATGATGATACAGACAATACACAAAAAGATTGCGTTGTTTTGTGTTATGTTCATTCAGTAAAATATTTGCATAAATCAACATGAGCATGATCGATTTTCTTAATACTAGCTGTGAGATGTTGATCTTGAAAAGACATAGCGATACGATATTAAAATTCTTCACTACTCAGCGAAATGGCGTTGTTGAAAAACATTTGTTGAAGCAATCATCTGAAACAACGTGCACTCTCGAAAATGTCAGACATTTTTTTTCCAAAAGTACCGCTGTAGTACAAAGCAGATCCCGTCACTTTTCTCATTAAAAACCCACGACCCTTTATTTTATTTTGGTGAGCCAAAATTTATTTATTTCTCCCTACCATCATGGCTATACCTGCAAATATCCCCATCCTTAAGCAAGCAACCACAATGAGACCATATATTTTTTGAGACTCCTGCTATACGTGAATCTCCATTATTACATTTGTTTTTTGATTAGATATCATTCGATGTTAAATACCTGCATACAGAGATACATAAGTGACAACTTCTGCGTTATTCCTTATGTTCATTGGAGAGCCTTTATAAATATTTTAACGGAGCAAAGACATAGAGAGAATAGCTAGATATCAAAACCATGTTATAATCATTATAAATATGAACAAAGAGATCAAACATTTTATTTCATCATCATCAGTCCCATGACTGTTGTAGTCGTTGGGGGGGGGGCGGAGCGCGTGGACACATCAACAGATAACGATCTCCACATTTGCCTATCTTGAGTGGTGCCCAATAATTAATGCAATTTCATCACTGTCCATTCCTTTATGTTGTCCAGCCCGCTTAATCGCTGTCGACCTCTTCGTCGGCCTCCTTCTACAGTGCCTTGAAGGATAATTTTTGTCAGGGTATCATGTGGCGTACTCCGATCGTCATTTTGAAGAAGTCCCCTACGCAGCCTTTAAATACAACACACTGCTAGCCTAATTGTAGAGTTCTTCAATCACCTTTACTAGCACTTCTTCAATGTTGAAACTTCTCATAACTTGCCAAAGTCCTCGTGCCATACTCGATCAAAGGCTTCCTTTAAGTCTTTGAATTTGTGATGAAGGGTAACTAATAATAGTTGTATGTGTTGACTGGTTATATGGGTAACTAATAATGGTTGTATGTATTGACTGGTTATATTGGTAACTAAGAAATGTTGTATGTGTTGACTGGTTATATGGGCAACTAAGAGTAGTTGTATGAGGTGACTGGTTATATGGGAAACTAATAATGGTTGTATGTATTGACTGGTTATATTGGTAACTAAGAAATGTTGTATGTGTTGACTGGTTATATGGGTAACTAAGAGTAGTTGTATGAGTTGACTGGTTATATGGGTAACTAAGAATAGTTGTATGTGTTGACTGGTTATATAGGTAACTAAGAGTAGTTGTATGAGTTGTCTGGTTATATGGGTAACTAAGAATTGTTGTATGTGTTGACTGGTTATATGGGTAACTAAGAATTGTTGTATATGTCGACTCTGACCCGCTACATGGGTAACTAAGTAAGGTTATGTGGGTTCCCTCATTCTATTGCAAATTAAAGTTGACAAGACATCCATTTTATACAAATAAAAGAAAAACAGTTTATGCAAGCATTTCGATTAAAATAAAAATGTAATAAATGAAAAGAGCTCTAGGCATCATATACTTTTGCTAGATCATTTTATACATCGAGACATTAAATACTAGATATAAAGATATATGTAGATATAGATAGACAGATAGGCAGACAGATAGACAGACAGATAGATAGATAGATATATAGATAGATAGATAGATATATAGATAGATAGATAGATAGATAGATAGATATATAGATAGATAGATAGATAGATAGATAGATAGATAGATAGATAGATAGATAGATAGATAGATAGATAGATAGATAGATAGATAGATAGATAGATAGATAGATAGATAGATAGATAGATAGATAGATAGATAGATAGATAGATAGATAGATAGATAGATAGATAGATAGATAGATAGATAGATAGATAGATAGATAGATAGATAGATAGATAGATAGATAGATAGATAGATAGATAGATAGATAGATAGATAGATAGATAGATAGATAGATAGATAGATAGATAGATAGATAGATAGATAGATAGATAGATAGATAGATAGATAGATAGATAGATAGATAGATAGATAGATAGATAGATAGATAGATAGATAGACATACAGATAGATGGATGGATGGATGGATGGATGGATGGATGGATGGATGGATGGATGGATGGATGGATGGATGGATGGATGGATGGATGGATGGATGGATGGATGGATGGATACATACATACATACATACATACATACATACATACATACATACATACATACATATGCAGCCGTCAGCTAAAGTATGTTTTACTGCAGGGACACGCCGGTTGGTCATTGACACACTGCCCTTGGTATGTAATGTAATAGTGTACACATTGTGCATACCCACATAGTGCCCATTTAGCGCCGCACCATGTACACCGCACTGAGATGCACTGGAGAGTATTGACGGAGTGACGTTTGGGTGCGTTTGAGAGAGTTCCGGTTCCAACGTTAAAAGTGTTCGGTTTCTAAATTATAAAAACAAATAAACTTTGATGGCTATAATCCTCCACCTTATTGTTTGACTTGAAATACTGTATATTATAAGTCTACACTCGGCTACACATACATACATACATACATACATACATACATACATACATACATACATACATACATACATACATACATACATACATACATACATACATACATACATACATACATACATACATGCATATATAGATACATAAATAGATACTAGATACATAGTAACATATATTCATAGATACACAGTTACATAGATCAATGCATATATAGATATATAAATAGATACATACATAGATACAAAGATACGTAGACGAATATTAATTTTTCTGATCTAAATAATACATGAGCAAAAATTATAATCGCTATACGTTTTTATTAGCAAAAAGGAAACATTTAATTTTAAGATTTAACAAGAGATCATATAAAATATAACATTTATTATTGTATCGTATACATTAATGTATTATGTTTTTGGTTAAATATCTTGAAAAACACACACAAGCAAAAACACAATTGTATTTTTTGATGATTATTTAAAAAATTGTAATTTAAACATGTACGCTTATAAATTAGCACTATGCACACACAAAATGTATAAGGTTAATTATAATTCATGTAATTTAGGACTAAGCGTGCGTTATGGCATGTATTTTAGCCTTCAAGACTTTAAGATTTAATCTGAATGCTGATACACTTTAGTTTCAGAAGATAGTTTCGTCGGAGAGGCCGTGAGGTAAGCTGGTCTCGCCCTGTCGATGGATATGCGTCCATTTTTGTCAAATATTACTTTTACTATTTGTTGCAGGTGTTCTCACATAAAACAATCTTTCGTGCAATGAATCTTTGAAGTACTGGTGTCAATAAAATGTTTTTAATACGAACACTATATACATACATATCATATTGAGGTTTCAGATCGTGGAAACATAATAATAATAATAATAATAAATTGATTATTATTCCCAGTAAGGAATCGGGCTCACAGCGCTTTACATGAAAGAAATAACATACCTATAAGTATTAAATTAATATTCATATCATAACAAACACAAAAATTACAGTACATTATACATAAGCTACGTTAATCATTTACAAGAAATGTTGTTTCATTAATTTTGAAATTTTTTTTTGAAAAGATGTGTCTAAAGTGCAGTCTTGAAGGACTTGCTTTTTTGAATGTGTAATGGTAGAGAATTCCATTGTTTGGCTGCACAAAAAGAGAACGACCTTTCACCAAATGTTTTGGTGCGTGTCGTAGGAACAGAGAGAACGCGTGTGTCTGCAGAAGATCGTAGCTGGCGAGTGGGTGAGTAGACCGACAAAAGTTCAGTAAGATACGATGGGCATGAGTCCGAAAAGAAGTTGTGACAGAGAACAGCCAGTTTGTAATCAATACGACTTTGTATAGGCAGCCAATGAAGTGAGCGAAGAAGTGGAGTAACATGGTCATGTTTTTTTTTGCCTTGAGCACCAGTCTGGCAGCTGAATTTTTGAACTTTCTGTAGTTTTTCAATGCATTGTTTTTGCGCACCTGACAGAAGAGAATTGCAGTAATCCATACGAACTAGTACAAGAGCATAACATAATCACCAGTCAGCCATTTTTCAAAAACTCTCTAGAAAATTCTCCCGCGCTTCACTCACGTGACCTCTATGTCATCAAACTCGATATTCTCACGTGACAGTTTTTGTATTACTAAATAAAGTTATATATTCTTAAGAATATAATGTGAGTTGTTCAAAATATGTGTAAGGTTCAATGGACCCAGACATAATCTTGTGAACTGCGTTATATAAGTATACAAAATAAATACATAAATAAACTCATAAATAAACTCATACTTTTAATAATCAAAAAGTAAAGTTATATAATAATATACCGAAATATTGAATATAAAAATTTAAATCAAAGATTTAAACCAAAAGGTCAAGGAGATCCTATAATTCAAATAGATCCTATCCAGGCACAGGATCTAGACATTGACCACTAGTTAAACAAGATGAATAATTGGTCTGTTTTAAATGTCTAATAATCAATGAAAATAAAAGTAAAAGAAAGGAAGATGACAAAACGTTTGTGTCACTTTATTTCGGTAAATTTGCCTTTGCCCTTTGTGTCTAAGTCATTAACCTCGGAAAGGAAATAATTCACTTGCTCCATTTCATCCCTTAGCTTGTTTGTCCCGTGGTCCTCTTCATACACATAGTTTTTTAGCGCCATTGCTCTGTGCCTAAGGTCCTCTTTGTGCCACTCTGGTTTGATTACTTTATTAAAGTCATCACTTAGTGATTTCAGGCTAAGGAAAAGCGGAGTATCAATTTCTTGTTTAAGATCTGTATAAAGCTTACACTTTTCTTGATTTGTCCTTTTCGTTTGTAATGTTAGTTTTAAAGCCCTTAAATTCTCTATCAGTGTTTCCAAATCTGGAAAGTTGGATGGTATCTCACCTAAGACTCCGTCTATTCTTTCAATTATTTTATTTTCTTGAGAATTTAAAAGTTTTAGTTCCTGTTTTAAAGACTTTAATGCGTTATTTATTTGCTCTTTAAGTTCATCTAAAAATTTATTTAAAAGAAGATAATCTCTTCGATCTTGACATCTTTGAAATTGTTCATTTGTATAAACCTTTCCTTTTTGTATTATGAATTCTGTTTGTCTTATCAACTCAATCAAGTCCGCATCTCTTTTGTCATCATACTTTTTATTGTTGTGAAATAAAACAGCCCTGAAATTGCATTTCTCTAATAACGTTTTCAAATTTCCTTGTTGTTTTTCGCACCATGTCTTAAACAATTTTTGACTTACATTCTCATTAGTAATACGGTTTTTACGATCGAATTCGTCACCATGTGTGAAAATCAAAATATTAAACTCGAACATTTCCTCACCAAATATTTCTGTAAGTACCCCAATTACGCTTTGATCTTCCGCAGAAAATGTTTCCTGATAACTCAAAACTATAACAATGGCATGGAAACCTTCGGGACACATTTTCATTGCATTTATCATGTTTTTTTTTGCAAATCTGACATTTCCTATAACATCTAAATCAGTGTCCGCAAGTCCTGGGGTATCGGTTACACTTATCTCTTTGCCCCATCTGTCTATCCGATAATTGCAAACAGTTTTTGTGATGGCGGATGAGCTGGAATAAGAAACAAAGATTGGCTTGTTTTCAGGAGCTCCTGCAATAGCATTACATGAAGCACTTTTTCCAGTTCCAGTTTTACCAATGACAAGGAAATTTAATTTGTTGTACAATAAACCAATATCTACTGCGGGTTCAGTATCCAAATTTGATTTACGTTCAGACTTATGTTTATGAGTTGATGAATGTGCTCCCATTTTTCAACGGTTGGTAAGCTGAAATTTACAACATAAAAAATATAAAAATAAACTGTCTATGTGATTAATAATGAAATAATACTGATGTGTAAAGTATTAAACATGAGGATGTTGGTTTTTGTTTTAATGTTCGACTTTGTACACATTGATTAGAAGCTGTCCGTTCTATTTCGACTCTTCTATGGTTTTGTACTTGTTTCTTTCTACTCACCCAATCATCAGCTACGCTCTTCCTCAGATTCACGTATTACAAAGGCACGAACTAACATATTTAGCGAAAGGTCTTGCTCATTTTGTACCAAATACAATTAAATGCTTTACCATTAAACATGTGAAGTATATCTGTTACAGGCAATTTGTGAAATTCCGGCATTCTATAGAATGCCTGATGGTTTCATGCAAAGTATGAAATTATTGCTATTTCACACATTGCCTAGGCATTCTATAGAATGCCGAGTTGTCATCTGGGAAAGTATGTAATTGGTCTACCCCCACTATTTTTCCCGCCCCTGATGTTGGCGGTGGCGCTTTTGTCGTTGTTTGATGATGTCGAATGAAGCATGTGAGTGTTGAAAGTTATTGTAAGACAGCGTTTAGCCGGTACGAGGTTCCGATACCACATCACAGACAATATTTCCAACATTCTTCTTAAGACGTCAGTGTATATCTTCCGGCTGGGGTTCCACAGGTGTTATCCCATAACGTTTCCCCTTGGATAGCTGTGTGACCATGTTGGGAGAGAATTTAATGCTAGGACAGGAATCACGGCCTGTTTACATGCAACGACGGTTCTACGATGAGTTATCTAAGTAAGAGCCAATGCTGCTAAAAACAGCGTTTTTTTAACCGAAACTAGTTACCAAAAATTAGTGGCCGATGTGAAAAAAGCTAAGACCTCCATTAAGCAAGAACCACGGGACTATTGGCTGGTGAAACACTATGCTGTCATGATGGTGGCAAATAAGAGTAAGTTAATATACCCTGTTAAAGAAGGTGTGAGTGCATTGTCGCAGACTCCGAGATAATTGACGTACTTCATAAGGCCCGTTTGGCCATTGGTCATGGAGGCCGGGACAGAATGTTAAAAGAACTTTCACAAAAATACAAGAACGTTTCCCGTCATGATATTGAACTGTATATTAACAATTGTGAACCTTGTCAGAAAAAACAAAAAGGCGTCAAAAAGGCATTGTGGTCAAACCAATGGTTTTTTCTTAATTCAACTCTCGTTGTCAGGTCGATCTCATCGACTTTCAATTCCATCCTGATAGGGAATACAAGTTTATAATGGTGTATCATGATCATCTCACCAAGTTCGTGGTTCTCAGGGCCCTGAAGACAAAGCGGGCACAAGAAGTAGCGTACCAGCTGGTAGAAAGTTTTACGTTGCTTGGTCCTCCAATGATTCTATGGTCCGATAACGGCAGAGAATTTGCAAACAATGTGGTAAGCAGCCTAAATAAGTACTGGCCTACCTTGAAGATCGTTCAAGGTAAGCCGCGCCACCCACAAAGCCAGGGGAGCGTCGAAAGAGCTAACCAGGACATCAAAAACATGCTGTGTGCTTTGATGCAAGATGAACAAACTAGCCACTGGAGTGAGGGGTTACGGTTCGTCCAACTCATGAAGAACAGAGCTTTTCATTCTGGGATTAAAAGATCACCATATGAAGCTCTCTTCGGCCGCAGAGCTAAAGTAGGCCTCGCAACGTCGTCCCTACCTGACGATGTTTTACAAGATGTGGAAACAGAGGAAGATCTCAATAAAATATTACAGAACGTACAAACAACGCAAGAGCAGGAAGAGAGAAATGACGGAATGCAAGAGGCAGCAATTTCTCCAGAAGACATGCATGAGAATGCAATCCATGATTATGGAAACCAAAGCAGTGGTGAAGCCATGGTTATCGAAGAGACTTCTATTTCCGTGGTTACCGAAGACCCTTATGCTTCCACTATCTGCTGCATCTGCTTAAAAGAAGCCAGCGGTGCTCATACATGTCGAAAGTGTAGCCGAAATGTTCATGCCATCTGTGGGCATTTCGCTAAAGACGATGTCGACAACGATATAGAAGGTTATGGGGTTAGCATTTTGTGCACTGTTTGCTTCAAAATTTAGAAAGCTATCAGGCCAAAAGAATGAAAAGGGGTCTGAAAAAAAAATCGCTCCTGCGCCTTTGGGAGCCACTGTTTGAGTTCCGATTACCGATGTTGACAAAGGGCGGGGAGACTCGCGAGATCTGTTGGCAGTTGTAATGAGCGTGACAGAAGATAGCTTTTACCGCCTTGGAACTGCACAAGGAATCTTGAAGCAACTATATGCCAGATCAGAATTCACCATATGTCCAAAAGATTTAATGAAAACGGCAGACGTTCCTGACCATGAAATGGCTCTCTGATCTGCTGCTACTTCTCAGTCCACAGGAAGTGGACAGGGATTCGTCAGGTTTATGTGCTAGACGAAATGCCAAACTATGAGGTGTCTTTGTGTGAAAAAGAAAATTAAGTGCAATTCAAATTGCCATTCTAGTCTTCCCTGTTACAACAAGTAGCTCATTCCAGTTGTGTTCTGCTTGTTTTCACTGGAAACAACATCATCTACGTATTATTTATCAATTCATCACTAATTCGTGTAATATTAATATGCAAGCCCAAAGTGCTAAAATATTAAGTTGTTTGTTTGTTTGTTTGTGTGTGTGTGTTTGTGAAAGAAGAATATTAATTACAGTACAATTATAAGTGTCATTCCAATCTTACCTGCTGTAGCATATACTTCAATCCCGAAGTGCTAAAATATTAAGTTTTTGTTTACGCGTGTGTGTGTGTGTATGTGTGTGTGTGTGTGTGTGCGCGCGCGTGCGTGTGTGTGTGTGTGTGTGTGTGTGTGTGTGTGTGAAAGAAGAATATTAATTACAGTACTATTTTAAGTGTCATTCCAATCCTACCCGCTGTAGAATATACTTCAATCTTAGCCCTGTTGTTGTTGTTTGAACCTAATATGATTTATTTTGTATTACTTCCACTTTAACATAAATAATTATCAATAAAGGCTTTTGTAGTGCTCTTCTAACACTTTTCCTAAACGAAATCCGGCATTCTATAGAATGCCTCAGCATAACATAGAATGCCTAGTCAAAGTATGCAAAAGTTTAACAAATTTCATACTTTGCCGGAAACCATCAGGCATTCTATACATATCTACGAATAAGGCGTTCATTGCTCAACTAAAACCCATGTTTTCAAGCTTGACTTTTCAAGTTGATAAAAACATTGATCTTACAATAAATGTAGCTTAGGTCATTCATCATATAATTCTATGTTTTGTTTAATTTTGATATGAATATTTCAAATCAATTCGATTTTAATGAACAAATTTAGGATAAATTGCTAAACATGTACATACTTGTGGCGTAGGTTTTAAATACTAAACTGTTTTTGAAATATATTTAAACAATTATTATATAAGAAAAAAACATTATTTTGTATAGATTTTAAACATATTGTATTCTTATGCAGAAAATATCAAATGATAGTTTTACCACAATAAATAAATTAGGCCTTAATTAATTCAATCATCTAGAACACACAGTCTTGTTGATGATAGAATATTCTAGTGCCTGCATTGGTATCTAGGAAGCATGTATATTTGAAAATCTCCAGCGCTGTTCAAAACAAATTGTGAAATGCATACTGATGTCTCACAGCACTTTCACTCTGGTAAAATTAGAGAGAGCGACAACTAAGTTTAAAGCCACCTGTGCTATAGGAAATGATCCAGCAGTATGACAAAATAGATACAAAGATTTTTTTTTAAAAAAGTAATAGCACAGTCCATGATACTGGAAATCTGGAATCTTCCTACAAGGGTCAAGCCTGTGGCCTGTAGCTTTGCAAAACTCTAAAAAAACATTCACATTTTTCTTCATAAGGTAACTTCACTTACTCAACTAGCATCCATTTCTCTTAAAGTATAGAATAGGAGACATGGCTAAAAGAAAGGTAAGTATGTATTTAAAGCAAACATCTGGTCCAGATATCATGTCGGACGAAGAACCTTAGAGACAAAGTACTTAATCTTCTCCAGAGAATAATACCATCACCATCGACTTTACAAAGACATTTGGTAAGATGTAGAGACGTTGTGACGACGAACGTACAGTCCACTAGGTAAATGCAACATGTGTTAGTGGATCCATAGTTTCCGAAAAAGCCGGACGATGTCAAAAACATTTTGCAATGGCGAATCAAGTTTGAGAAGGTTTGAAAGTCGCCGACCCAAAGTATCAATCCAGTCTTATATGCTTATATCCAATGCTGGATTTAACTATTTGCTAAACAAGCTATAGCCAAGTGCACCTGCCTTCTTGAGGGCCAATCGAATCGTTTTTACATATCAGGCACTGATATAGAATATCTGGACTTCAAAAGGGCCCCAAAATATCAAATAGCTTAGGGCCCTATCAAGTCCTGGTCAAACAGTGTCTAGTGAAGCAAATTAATATGCAGAAGGGGTTCGGAGTTTTATTTAATCTAACAATTGAAACATGCATTTCAATGGTATGAGAATCATTAGTGTAAAATATTGTTTAAATTTGTTTACATTTTCCTAATGTTTATGGAATGCGCTCACTCGTTGAAATTTAGGGAGTGACTGTATATAATTTGGGGGTCGGTGTTTTTCTATGGACAACTAGGCAAGTTGCGAGAGTGTATTCATAAATGATTAGCTCTGTTATTATTTATAATTCTATAATTGTTTGTATTTGTGAGCACTTTGTGTAGGAATTCTCTATATCATTGCTGTTTTCATAATAATAGTTATAATCCTAATAATAATAATAATAAAAATAATTCTTTAAATGTATATATTGCTGTATCCCAGCTAGCAGCTGGGCTCAAGGCACTTGAGATACAAATGTAATACACACCACGTGTTATAAGTCGATTCAATGTAAACATATTCATTTTCAAACTAAAACATACAACCACATTATAACGCAAATGAGCTATACTATATATACAAGAATTGAAGATATTTTGAAATACATATAAATTTGCCGGAACGCGCCAGAGTTTAGTTATTTTTCAGTCGTCCAGTAGATAAGTGACAGTGTGAGAGTTAATATTTTGCCACCATTCGGACAAGATGCACTACTAGCAACAGTGAGTTTTAAAAAAATGCACAATTTTTTAGAAACTAAAACAAAAGCAACCACCAAGCTGATTGTTGTGAAAAAGCGTGCACAAACTAGAGTATTGCATTTTAGGAGCTACTTTCGAGCGCTATGTATCACCTTTGGAGTAAAACTATCCAATCTATTATATGCTAAATTTGAATCCACAACTCATAGTTTCACGTTCAGATTTAATCCAAACATTAAAGTTACTATCTACTATTTTCATCACAAAACACAACATTGTGTAATAGTTACCTTCTAATAAGTAAAGTTCAGGCGACAAGAAATATTGATCTCATTTAGTCTTTTTGTTTGCTGTTTGTGTGTGTATGTTTTTTGTTAACATAACTTTTTTTTACTATGATCTCGTATATTAAATTGATTTATACGCTAAATGCCAAAACACTACAAAACCAAAACGACCTGTACGATTTCTCTCAAACATTAGTTGAAATCACCGTGATACTGTCATCTTCTGGCCAAAATTAAAAACTCCAAAAAGAATATTCATCGAAACAAGAGTGTGCGTTCATACGAATACAAAACATGCCTAACTGATCTTATTTTGTTTGATACTATTTAGTCGTTTTTTTTTAATTTACACATTCAATTATTTTTTTATTGCATAAAGAATTATTGTGATGCATCGTTTACTGAAATTAGTACAAGTCTCTGTATTTTAAAATAGTTTCTAATCTAACTTCATCATGGATTCCTGTTTCGCTAAGGATTGCTTCATCATATTAACAGTCTATGACGGTGATGCGTCCATTTCTGAACATTTATATGAAATTTTGCGTGTGTAACTATGTTTATGAAGATTTTGAGTGCAATGTGTTTTATGTATTTGTTGAACATGTTTGTAAAGCGCTGTAAGCCCAGCTGTAGGCTGGGGTACTGCGCTATATAAGTGAACAGATACCAATAACAATAACAATAACTTACTATTATTCACTAGAAGGTGTACTGTACTTAGTCAAGTTGTGAGTAACACGAGAATCATGCGACGACGCATTTTTTATACCTGTAAGCACTGAATTTTCGGGGAAAAACTGCCAGCAAAAATTCTGAGGAAATAAGATTTCTTAAAATCTTCTCCAAGCCAGTAGAAATCAATTTTTGAACACGATCACAACATTTCTAGTAGTGGAAACGTTATTTGTGTAAGGGAAAACGGGTTTTGCAGGTACAAAGAATGAACTAGATATAAGGGGATAGAGATAAAAGAAAGTTTGATGATTGTTCCTGTTAATTGCTATCACTATAAAATCTTATAACGAATATGTCTTTACACATGTCTCATTTAATTTTTGTATATGTAAGCAGTTTACTAGTAGTGGTGCACTTATTTTGGAGTGGGTGACTCAGGGATGGAGATAACATACTATAATTGGGGAAGGGGTATGATTCATTGGGGGGCCATGTAGGGCGTACCTCTTGTGGTGGGGACGGGCGTTTGCTTACGGCATAGTTTGTGGTGTTGGCTTTCGGGCGCGTGTATAGGATGGGGTGCGGGGTTTACGTGGGCGGGTGAGGGGATGGCTGGATCTGAGTCGTGGTGGTTGGGTGGGTTGCAGTGAGTGAGTGAGTGCGTGAGTGAGTGAGTGCGTGCAGTGCGTGAGTGAGTGCGTGAGTGAGTGCGTGCGTGCGTGACGTGCGTTAGTGAGTGACGAGCGTGCGGTGAGTGAGTGCGTGCGTGAGTGCGTGCGTGGTGAGCGTGCGTGAGTGAGTGAGTGCAGTGGTGTGCGTGCGAGTGAGTGAGTGCGTGACGTGCGTGAGTGCGTGCGTGCGTGCGTGCGTGAGTGACGTGACGTGCGTGCAGTGAGTGCGTGCGTGAGTGTGAGTGCGTGAGTGCTGCGTGAGCGGTGCGTGCGTGCGTGCGTGGATGCAGTGAGTGCTTAGTGCGATGGAGACGTGCGTGCGTGAGTATGCAGTGCGTTGAGTGGTGCGTCGAGCTGCGTGACGAGCGTGCTCGTGCGTGAGGAGTGGTGGTCGTCGTCAGCGATGATAGTGCGGCGTCGAGGTGCTGTGCGTGCGTGCAGTGACGTGCGTGCGTGCGTGGATGCGTGCGTGCGTGATTGCGTGAGTGTGCGTGCGTGCAGTGAGTGCAGTGCAGAGCACTGTGCGTGCGTGCGTGCGTGCGTGCGTGCGTGCGATGCGTGCGAGCGTGCGTGCGTGGTGACGTGAGATGCTATCGTGCGTGCGTGGTGCGACAGCGCTGCGTGACGTGCGACTGCGCGCGTGCGTGATGTGCGTGCACTGCAGTGCCATGCGTGGCCTAATCAGGATCGACCCGTGCGAGCGGCTGAACTATCTATCCATCTATCCATCTATCCATCTATCCATCTATCCATCTATCCATATATCCATCTATCCATATATCCATCTATCCATCTATCCATCTATCCATCTATCCATCTATCCATCTATCCATCTATCCATCTATCCATCTATCCATCTATCCCTCTATCCCTCTATCCCTCTATCCATCTATCCATCTATCCATCTATCCATCTATCCATCTATCCATCTATCCATCTATCCATCTATCCATCTATCCATCTATCCATCTATCCATCTATCCATCTATCCATCTATCCATCTATCCATCTATCCATCTATCCATCTATCTATCTATCTATCTATCTATCTATCTATCTATCTATCTATCTATCTACCTATCTATCTACCTACCTACCTATCTATCTACCTATCTACCTACCTACCTACCTACCTACCTACCTACCTGCCTACCTGCCTGCCTGCCTGCCTGCCTGCCTGCCTGCCTCCCTGCCTGCCTGCCTGCTTGCCTACCTACCTACCTACCTGACTGCCTGCCTACCTACCTATCTATCTATCTATCTATCTATCTATCTATCTATCTATCTATCTATCTATCTATCTATCTATCTATCTATCTATCTATCTATCTATCTATCTATCTATCTATCTATCTATCTATCTATCTATCTATCTATCTATCTATATATATATCTATCTATCTATCTATCTATATATCTATCTATCTATCTATCTATATTTATCTATATTTATCTATCTGTCTATATGTCTGTATATCTGTAAGTCTATATGTCTGTATATCTGTAAGTCTATATGTCTGTCTGTATATTGATCTATCGATATATTGATCCATCCATCCATCTGTCAGTCCATCCATCTGTCTATATATTTCTCCATCGATCTATATTTTAAAATCTCTATCTATTATGCAATTTTTCGGCTGTCTTTCACTATCTGTTTTTCTATTTACCCTTCCATTAAAAAATCTTTATATATAATAATAATATAAGAGAGTATGTCTTCAGAATTTAAATATAATTTTATTACGCATATTACTACCGTATGTACTCGTTCTACAGCCCGTTCGTTCATAAGCCGACACTTTTGGAAGGGCAAAGTATTAAAAGAGTATAACTCGATCGCAAGCCGACCCCCCAAAAATAATAGGACAGCTTTAAAAAATTGGCAAATATTTTTTTTAAAACTACAAGCTAAATCGGTCATTATGATTGCTTACTTTGTACTGCCTATCATTGTCTTTCTGCTCTTTGTTAAGTAAGAGTTACCGGTATTTAAAAACAAAAATTATTTGGTAAACAGTGACGAAAGCGCCTACATTAAAATCTGTGTTTGAAAACAAAATTTGTAAAACAATTTATTAAAACGTTCACAAAAATAAATAAAATGATTAAATAAGATAAGTGCTGAAAGTTCGTAATATATCATAGCTTCTTATAGAGCAGTCGAATATTGTAGAATGTTAAAAAGGACATTGATAATCTACAATAACAACACTGATATTCAATATCCATGCAGAAATCACCTATGACCCGCTTATAAGCCGACTCCCAACCCCCACTTTTTCCACTAGATTTTGTCCAAAAAAGATCGGCTTGCGAACGTGTATATATGGTACGTACTTTCTGTTTAGTGTACTGATGAAGGCATTAGCCGAAACATTTACTATCGAGTAGTTTAATAATAAAGCTCAAATTTATTGTTTTCATTAGCCTACACAATTTGTGAATTTTGTATTATATTTAAATTTAGTGTTCTGAGAAGTTTCATATTTAAGGACACAAGTAAGTCAAATATTTTTAAAACTGTGAAATTGATGAGAGAACAAAATTTAAAGTGCAGGAAATAAAATGAATTTTGACTCTGATTCCTAAAGCTCGTTCCAAAACTCTTAAAGTGAAATGAATGGATATGTGTAGATTGTTGAAATGTGTAGATTGTTGAAATGTGTAGATTGTTGAAATGTGTAGATTGTTGAAATGTGTAGATTGTTGAAATGTGTAGATTGTTGAAATGTGTAGATTGTTGAAATGTGTAGATTGTTGAAATGTGTAGATTGTTGAAATGTGTAGATTGTTGAAATGTGTAGATTGTTGAAATGTGTAGATTGTTGAAATGTGTAGATTGTTGAAATGTGTAGATTGTTGAAATTTGTATATTGTTGAAATGTGTAGATTGTTGAAATGTGTAGATTGTTGAAATGTATAGATTGTTGAAATGTATTTCGCTGTTTCCGTTTAGAAAATACTTAAATAAAATAATAAACTAGCATAATTTTAAATTCATATTTCTAAATCTTGCATTTAGCGGTTATACATTTTTTTTTACCTCTAATGTTAGAGTTCTCAACAATATAATATATATATATATATATATATATATATATATATATATATATATATATATATATATATAAAGCTCAGTTGTTTGTATCTGCGTCGGTATGTTTCACTTTTCAACTTTCTGTTTCGTTTACACAATCACGGAAAAACCAAATGACGGACGGGGACCAAAATTTGGCAGGACGGTTCCTTTTACCCCGGAGATGGTTTTAAGTTAGTTTTTGTAATTGTCCCTTTTGCCCTGAATGCCGTAAATTAAAGTAATCAGAAAATGCAGAGACAAAGAATGAAAAATTTAACCTCATTTCTATATTGAACAACTTTACACGGACGTTCAAATTCCGTTCAAAAGCGAGTTATTTTTGGTGAAGTTTTTTTTCCCCAATACTTTATTTTCAGCGGTGCGCATTCAAAAAATATTATATTGTCTAATTACGGTGCGCACATTTTCGTGTACGCTTCTTTTCAAAAAATAAATATATAAGCATAAAACAATGACGTAATTTAATATTTCTATACAATCCATACAGACCACGGGAATCAATATACATAATTAACATAAGTGACTTATCCGTGTTTGATAAATACGAAATATTAAACTTGCTGAAATGTACACAAAGTATTTCATAATAATTATAAATCCTCAAATACTATTTTTACATCGTTGCCTTTTCAAAAATTAAAATATAAGCATACAACAATGACGTCATTTAATATTTCTATACAAAATCATATTGTCTAATTACGGTGCGCACATTTTCGTGTACGCTTCTTAATTTGAGCTTTGCAGTACAAAGAATTGTCATATTCATTACTGTTACTTTCTATATATTATAGACACGTCAAAATATCTAATTACGACTGTCACACGATGCATTAGGTTTAATTGTTAACATGTTTAAAATGTTTAAATTTAATTGCGAATTTGTTGTAATTATTTTCTGTTCCATTACTCGACATTTAATAAAAACCTATTTATGTAATAATTGTGTCAGTATTTTTTTTCAAGGCTTCATTTTTAGCGGTGCGCGTTCTAAAATCTTTTATCGCCTGACTACTGTGCGCACATTTTCGTGTACGCATCTTAAATTTAGCTGTTTCCTATTAATATAACATTTATATTTTATCTTAGCTTTTGTCTTTTACATAAGCTATACACTTATAAAATTTAAACTTAGGCTACTGTACCTATTTACTTCGTAGATTAAGGTAATTAAAGTGATCCTGAAAACGCTTAATTATTATATATTTTTTTTTGCGAATTGAATCTGTTATGTTCATTCCTTTGCATTTGGATTTACATAGGTTATTTTTAAAATTAACCGTTGTAATTGTTTCACATTCGTTTTTTAACAGACATTTGATTTGATTTTGTTTTTTATTTTTTAAATGTGGAAGATAATTTCTTTATTTTTTAGAAAGAGAATCTGTTGTTGGGCAATGAAAGTGACTCAAAAAAGAATTTCATTCCTGTATGATATTCTAACAATTGCATACGGCAGTAAATTGTAATCGTAAATGTAGACACAAATATATAACAATTCAAATATTATTTCCATGTTAGAACAACTATAAATAGACTAGCAGACCCGTCGTGCGTTGCAACGATCTCAGTAAAAAGGAAGCCATATAGTTAAAAAAGGAATTAATTTAAGGGTCACCGGACCCATAAGTAAAACATATGAAGTTCGAAAATCTGTTCATTTCAATCAATTTCATAACAAACATATAAATATTTTTATATATATTTCCCAATATCGTGTAAAATTGAATAGGGAATACAATTTTAAAAGTTTAGTAAAAAAAACACAAATTTAAGGCCCCTAACCCCGAGGAAAACGATATTATGAGTTCAGTGCCCTATAGTAATTTAATATAGGCTCTTAAGTTTTTAAATACGGAGTTTGGTCAAAATCCAGTTATTTTCTCATTATCTAACACTTAAACTATTTTTATATAGCTAATATGAGGAAAAAATACATTGAGAGGCCCCTGGGCCCATTCAGTTCAAGATGTCCATTTTAAAAACCTGTTCATTTGAATTCAGTTGCATCATTGATATATTTCTGAAGTTCTTTAAAACTGAGTGGGAGATAATATCTTAGAGTATAAAACAAAAAAAAGACATCTGGGGCCCCTGACCCATTCGATCTAAGATTTAATTTTCAAAATGCTGTTCATTTTAATTCAGTTCCATCATTGATATATTTCTCAAGATCGTTAAAAAAAGAATCGCAAATAATATCTCAAACATATACGAAAAAAGACATTTTTGGCCCCCGGCCCAATCGATGTAAGATGTAAATTTCAACATGCTGTTCATTTTAATTCAGTTTCATCATTGATATATTTCTCAAGATCGTTAAAAATAGAATGGCAAATAATATCTCAAACATTTTCGAAAAAAAGACATTTGGGGCCCCAGCCCTGAAAGATTGGACATTAGACGTACAGTGCCCTTTATTATTTTAATATGGGCTACCAAGTTGTTATATACAAAGTTTGGTTAAAATCCATCAATTTACCTAATAGCTAACGCTTAAACTAATTTTAAATAGCTCATATAAGAAAAAAATCATATTATGGACCCCCGGCCCCCATGAGTGTTAAATTTTGCAATCAAAGTAGCCAGTTACCATCCCAGGAGCGTTCTAAAAAGTCTCTAAAAGTTTCATGGCGATCGGATGAATGGTTTAGTCGGCTATAAAGGACATACATACATACATACATACTTTGATTTTTATATATATAGATAAGGAAAAAACACATTAAGGGGCCCCATGCCCCATTCGGTTGAAAATATACAGTTTGAAAACATTTTTATTTAAATTTAGTTTTATCATAGATATATTTCTCAAGATCGTTAAAAATAGAATAGCAAATAATATCTCAATCATATTAAAAAAAAGACATTTGGGACCCCGGCCTAATCGTTGTAAGATGTAAATTTCAACATGTTGTTCATTTTAATTCAGTTTCGTCATTGATATATTTCTCAAGATCGTTAAAAATAGAATGGCAAATAATATCTCAAACATATTCGAAAAAAGACATTTGGGGCCCCACGCCCTACACGATTGAACATTAGACGTACAGTGCCCTTTAGTATTTTAATATGGGCTACCAAGTTTTTATATACAAAGTTTGGTTAAGATCAATTCATTTACTCAGTAGCTATCACATAAACTAATTTTTGTATAGGGGCCCAATTAGTGCAATATGCCAAGTTTAAAACACATGTTTATTTCAATCAATTTCAAGGTGGATATATTTCTTTATATTTATCTAGATCTTTAATACTTGCATTGGGAATAAAATATTAAACGTTTATAAAAAAAAGACATTTTAGGCCCCCAAGCCCGAAGAAATGGACATTAGGATATTAGTGCCCTATAGTATTTCAATATCGTCTACCAAGTTGTTAAATACAAAGTTTGGTTAAAATCCATCAATTTACCTAATAGCTAACGCTTAAACTAATTTTTAAATAGCTCATATAAGAAATAAATCTTATTATGGACCCCCGGCGCCCAATGAGTGTTAAATTTTGCAATCAAAGTAGCCAGTTACCATCCCAGGAGCGTACTCAAAAGTCTCCAAAAGTTTCATGGCGATCGGATGAATGGTGTAGTCGGCTATAAAGGACATACATACAAACATACTTACTTTGATTTTTATATATATAGATTACAAAAGTATAGTTATTTTTGGTCCAGTTGTTATGAGAAGACTTTTTATTAAGCAAGAATATTTCGATAACCATTTATTATTATTGTCTAAATACGGTGCGCAAATTTTCTTGAATTCCTTTTAATACAACTGCTTTTGTTTCTTTCAAGTATTTTAGAAAGTACATTTCATATATAACATTTATAGTTAAATTTATTGGCGCTATATGTCAATAAACTTACACTTTAAAAAAGTTTACATAAGCTATAAATATATATATATATATATATATATATATATATATATACACTTTACATTATAATCTTCGCTTCCGAACTTATTAACAGAAGTTGACTAAATTTAATAAAGTGATCCTGAAAACGCTTAATTAATATGAATTGCGAATTGAACATGTTATGTTCATTTCTTTGTAGTCGGAATAACATAGGACATTTCTAAAGTTGCTTTTTAGATATTTTTTAGATGTGCCTATTAACAGACGGTTACATCTTTTTTTTTAATGTGGATATATTTTTTTTCATGAACAAAATCTGGTGTGTGTATATTGAATATAATTTACAAAATATGATGCCTTATCAGAAATAAGGAACAAAAAAAAAGAATTCCTTTTTGAAATTATACACATTGCATAAAAACCGTAAATATAAATCGTACAATTTAGAGACGAAAAATGCAATACATATTATTTCCCTGTTACAACAACTATGAATACGTCAAACGGAAGAGTTATTGTGGTCCAGTTAGTTAGTTAGTTAGTTAGTTCCTCTCGGGCCGAAGACGGCACATAGGGCAGAAGTCATTGATTTCCATTTACGACGATCCGTCGCCAATTGTATTAGGTCTTGATTATTTCTTAGACCCATGGTTGAGCTTTCTCTTTTGATTGTTCTACGTAGGGTTTCTTTTGGTCTTCCTTGTTTTCTTTTGCCTTTTGGTGTCCATATGAAGGCCTGCCGTGGTAGTCTTCTCTCGTCCATTCGAAGAACATGACCGATATAATTCCAACGCCTTCTCCTTATAAAGGTTGACACATATTCTTGGTTGGTTTCTTCTCTTATTGTTTCATTTGATTTAAAATCACTCCATTTTATATTCAAAATTTTTCGGAGGCATTTGTTCTCGAAGGCAACTAATTTCTTTTCTATAGCTTGAGTGGATTTCCAGCTTTCACATCCATATGTTAGTACAGGGATTACGCAAGAGTTGAAAAGTCTAAGTTTTATATGTTTGCTAAGTGTCTTTGATCTCCAAATATTTTGTAAGTTTGTTAAAAGCACTTGACGCCAACGCAATTCGAGTCGTTATCTCTGATGTTGCATCTCCATCATATGACATTTTGCTTCCTAAGTAAGTGAAGTTGGTTACTTTCTCTATGGTTTGGTCATTAAGTATAATATCATTTGGTTGGTTGGTGAGGTCCATGACTTTTGTTTTGGTTGTGTTGATTTGAAGACCAATTTGATTTGAAAAGTGCTGGAGACGATCAGTTTTTTCTTGGGTGTTCAGATGCGTTGAGCTTATAAGAGCCAGGTCATCTGCAAAGTCAAGGTCTTCCAAAGTATTGTTTTCGGTCCATTTGATGCCTAATCCGGCATCCGTGCATTTTCGCATGACCCAATCAATTGCTATTCCAAATAACATTGGGGACATGACACATCCTTGCTTCACACCTGTTTCAACTGGGAACCAGTCAGAATTTCCGGCTTCAGTTTTCACACAGCAAAGTGAATCTGCATAAAAAGCTTTTATAATGTTCACGTATTTAGTTGGGAAACCATAGATATTAAGAAGTTTCCAGAGCGTAGGTCGGTGGAGGCTGTCGAACGCTTTTTGGAAATCAACAAAATTTATGATGAGCTGTGATTGAAATGTCCAGTACATTTACTTTATAACAAGACGTTATTTTATGCGGCCAGCTTTCTATATTGTCTAAATATGGTGTGCACATTTCTTAATATTATTTTAAATTTTAATACGACGGTTTCTTTTAAAAAGTATTTTAGAAAGTACATTTATAATTTTGTTTTTTTGGCGCTATGAGTTATGTAGTCTTTGCCTTTTTAAGGGATAGCGCCATATGTTCTTTATCTCATAGACACGGTTACAAATATTGTATTATTTACAATTGTGCTACTATGCAGTGTCGTAATTATACATGAAATTTTAGAGTGACGAGGGTGGTAGAGCTCTTTCGGAAAACCTATCAGTTAAGTTTATTTAGTACAAGTCGGAATGAAATAGTAAATATAGTTATTATGGTCGTCAAGATTCATTAATCATAAATCATATCTTTTAAATAGCAAGGTTATGTTAAAAGGAACTGCATTAAGTGAAAACAACTAATGTGGTCACATGGTAAAAATTAAATAATTGTGTCTGTTGTTTTTTTCCCTCTCTCTCTCTCTCTTTTTCTTAAATAGATTTAATTAGTTGTCCTTAAAATTGAATATCTCTGTTTCCCATAAGATTTTAACTAATAGATGAATCTGAAATATAACTTGGCAAATAAAAATAGTAATAACCAGCAACTAATACTGGGGAAAAGGGTCAGCACACTCCCGCTACGAAGAGCGGGTATATTATAGTATATATATATATATATATATATATATATATATATATATATATATATATATATATATATATATATACAGGTTGTCCACAAAGTCTGGGTGCATACGAATTTTATTTTTCATAGAACAAAACAATTTTTTAAATTATAATGTTTAGCGAATTATATTTTCAACATGATTTCCATTATTTACAATGTATAATCTGATGCGCCTTGCTAAATTAATGTGAACTCGATTGAATAGGTGTACGTTGCCGTCGATTTCAGCACACTGTCTGATAATGCTTTCTTTCAAATGGTTTAGATTTGCAATATTCATTGAGTAAGCTTTCTCTTTTAACATATCCCAGAAAAAGAAATCAAGGCGAGAAAGGTCTGGTGAAAGAGGAATGACTCCACATGACCTCTTTTTCCAATCCATTACGGAAAAATTCCATTCAGCCAATCTCTAACAGTTGTAGCATAATGGGCAAGAGCTCCATCCTGCTGAAACTAGGACGGGAGTCCTTCGCCTAGTCACTCAATTTGAGGCATTAATTTGTCTCTCGACATGCTCAGATAAGTCTCACCGGTTACATGTTCATCAAAGAAGAAGGGTCCTAGCACATGAGCTTTCCACAAACCAAACCACATCATTAGCTTTTGGCAGCCTTGCTGTTTGTATGGACTCATCCATTGTGGATTGTCTTGAGACCAGTATCGAAGATTCTGTTGACATCACCAATTACATAAAACAGAGCTGAACAACAAGAAGTCTTTTGTAAAATTGATATTTTCATCCAATTTATATAAAAACCATTCGCACATCTGCATTCGTCTATCGGGGTCGTCTTCATTTAAGTGTTAAATTATCTGTAATTTGTAAAGATGAAACTTCTCCTCTAACAGGAATTTGTGGATATACAATTACATTTTCTGACTGATATGGAACATAACGATAAAATTTTAACCATTTTTATCATCTTTTTTAAGAATGAAGATACCCGGAATTCTACGCGTGTACAAACTTGCACTAAAAGTCATAAAGTAATATCTTTTTTTCAATAATGAAGAATTTCCTTTATTTCCATAAACTATGTTTTGATTGATCGTAAATGAACATAGAATATGAGTCTATGTTATCTAAATGAAAGACATTCTAAGATTCTAAGACATTTTTTTCTCTCCCAAATTTACGAGAAAACCCGAACTAATATATACGTTTACGTCCTCTCCTTTACAGAAAATAATAATCTTTCCTACCTACTCTCCATTAATCTATGTTGTACGTTCTGTTATTTTATACATTTGCATGATCAAGGTTAAGTTAAGCCAGACAATACAATAACGATAGCAGATACATTTCAATTCCGCCACAAGTCTTATTTAAACTATATTACCAGCGATAGCTAAACCATACAACCAGTCATATTTACGCATGCAACAAGTCATTTGCGGATTATCATAAAGAAGGGACATAACTTGTTCATGTTTATTTCAATTTAGCCTTTTCATGACTTTCCTCGCTTTCAAAACCCTGCGTGACTGACAGAGATTAATATCCTTACATATTAGACATAAACTTATAAGCATACAATACCCTTGCTTCAAAGTGATGATACAGACAATACAGAAATAATAGTATGCTGTTGTGTGTTATTTTAATTCGGTAAGAAATTTACAGAACTTAACATACGAAGGAAATATTTTCTTAATAATACCTATTACATTTTGATCTTGAAGAGATATATAGCGATATCATAGTGAACTTCACGATTCAGCGATATGGTGTTGTAGTAAAACATTTGTTGAAGCAACCATCTGAAACAACTCTGTCAAATTTCAGGCACTGTCTTCAGAAGTACTGCTGTAAAACAATGTAGATCAAAACAATTTTCTTATAAAAATCGACGAACTAATAAAGTGAGCAAACGTTTATTTATTTCTCCTTACAATCATGGCTATATCTGCAAATATCTCCATCATTAAGCAAGCAACCATAATGAGACTATATCTAATGTTTGAAACCCCGTCTTTACGTATATCTCCGTTATTCTCATTTGATTTAGAATCTCAATCACCCATTTTCAATAAGTATATGCATCATACATTATATGTGTATGTTAACGTTTGCGTTATAGCTTATTTTCGAAAGCTGTTTTATATATTTTAAGGGCGCAAAGAAATTTAGAGAATAGCTAGACACTAAAACCACGTAATAATAAATATATTTGTGAGCAATGACATCATACATTTTATGTGCATTGTTTAAATTTCAGCAGATTTTAATTCACCGAAACTGTTTGTAGATAAGTATCTTCTTTGAAAGGATTGCTGCTGCGATCACAATAAATGATAATATTCCATTAAAAATTTATAAAAGTCAGTAAAAATTAACCTGCAATCATTTCAATCAAGTTACTCACATATTCATCCAAAATGATACATTTCTATTTTTATAATTAAAAACAGATAATCACAGTATATTTATTTCCTTTTGACAATGTGTAAAGCAAAAAATTTGAAATATTATCCTCCTGTTTATACAATTTACTATCAATATAGCAGCAAAAAAGTTTGGTGTGTGATTTAAATAAAGAATAATTATTTTTTTTTAAATCATACATTTAAAAGCTTATTTTCATACAGTTACTGTTACCAAAAAAAGTACCAACGAAATGGTGTCCAATGACGAATTCTGGAAAAGTTTAAACATCTGAATGTTCAAGTGAGTTTAAAAGAAAGGTATCGATATTTCTAGATCGTTCGACAGTTAGCAATCACACGATGAGAAGTAATCAATTCGACGTTTTTTTTTGTTTGTCGATGTTCGTTCTATTTAATTTCTTTAAATATTGTTTTTAAAACAAATCAAATGTGTATTTCTATATTCATTTTTTCGGCAATAATTGTATCTTATCTTAACTGTTACAGACGCTCCTTCTATACAGAAGATTATTGCGTCCTACGCTTATATATGGTTTGTGTCTAGTCCTGCATTGTTATTAGAGTTTTAAATGTTGATAAAGTGTTTGGTTTCCTTGTTTTGTCAGGCGATCCATTGAACGCCCGAATTCCGGACGGGAGGAGAGAGAAGTTGTATGTATTTGTTATTGCATACGGAATAAGAAAGGTGTTTTAGCCTATGTCTACCATAGGGTTGCATTAAGTTATCTTTGTATTTTATTTCTAAATTAGAATTAACTGCTTTATGTATATTTACTACTTTACTCTTGTTCCATTTTATCCTCTAGTCTTTTAAGGTTTATGATTTAACTAATGGTGTGATTCTTGTCAGTTTTTATTATTCTCCAGTAATGAATCTGGCAGCTCTTTTTGACGTTGTTCTAGTTTATTAAAGTTTATCAATTTTTTCTTTAGGGGATGGGTCCCATGCAGCATATGCATATTCTAGTACAGATCTCACCATAGTGAGGTAGCATTTCAGTTTTATAGTTTTATTACACCTGTAACAGTTTCTCCTTATAAAGCATAAGGTTTTGTTTGGTTTTTAAATAACTTTATTGAGATGGTGAATTCCATGATAGTTTCTTATTTATTTTTCATCTTATGCTTGGGTTAGTTCTTTTCTATGAATGAAATATTATGAATTTATTTGTTTATTTTTCATTGTTACTCTTAACAGTTGACACTTTTCTGTGTGGAAAGGTAGTTAAACAACTGTTGACCTTTATTTAAAGAACACTAGTATATTTTGTAAATTTGAATGTAACTCAAAACTACTCTACTTTTCAATATATACCTTTAAAAAATATCTTGAAAAGTAATAAAATATCAACTTTTCTCCAGATGTGAAGGCTAATTATGGCGCATTTTAATTTTCTTTTTTTTCATCAGTCTCTTAAGTGTCCACTAAGTTTAAATAAAATATAAGTCTCGAATTTATTATGCAATTGACAAAAACGTAGGCTAATATTGACTTCATTATTGGTTCCTTTAGCTAAAAATCTTTTACAGTCTTCTTTACTTACTGTTTAGGAATTATTCCACAATTATTATATATTTATCTATCTGCTTGTCTGCCAATAAAGGTGTCCAAACTTTGTTATCTGCCAGCACTCAATATGAAAATTATACACGTAGTCATTTTGGCAATTTTTAATATAAATATTTGTTTGCTGTCCGTTTTTTTTATCACACATACATTATGTGTCTCCCTTTTTATTGGATAAAATTGTACCTTTGTTTCGTTATGCTGGGACAATGTTGTAGGGCATTGTTTTAAATTTTTAATTGCATTTACATGATATTTTGTATTGTTAATGTTTGTTTGGAGTTAACAAATAAATTTTATGGAGCCACAATAGATTTCTTTTTATATTTTATTAAAATAGACATTCATAAAAGAACTTAATAACCTTATGCAAAATCTTGACAATACAATATGAAGAGCACGTGTTATTATGAAAGTATTATAAATATAATACATTTTTAACACTTTCATAATAACACATGCTCTTCATATTGTATTGTCAAAATATATATAGCCTTAACTATATTTTTTTTTAGCAGGGCATACACATTTTTAGAAATACTTTCAAAAAACGATTAGTTAAAAACTTATTTCATGATATTCAGTAAATTTTCACTTAGTGGTAGACAAGCACATACATTTTTTTTTCTAATTAACAATATTTGTTTATTTCTTATGAAATTACATATTTGTATTTAGAGATATTACTTTATTGGCATAATTTTAAAAAGTGTAGTCTAATTTATGATTAAATTAGTTTCTTTTGTTTAAAAAAATATGACAAAATATTTTGTTCAAGGAAATGTGCTAGGTCCATTACTCTTTTTAATTTACCCAACAACATCTCAGCAGGAACAAAATTTAGGTTATTTGCTGATGATTGTATAATCTATAGAACAATTAAATCAGAACAAGATAGCACAATTTTACATAAAGACTTAGATGAATTGATAAAATGGGAAACTAACTGGAGTATGTCTTTCCACACAGAAAAGGCATCATCCCATTGGACTGAAAACGTATATTGTATCACACCATGTCGTAGGCAGAGTTTATATACTGCGCGGCAATTCTAAACTGCTGCGCGGTGTCGGGGAGATAGCTGCGCTACCGAGCAGCCTAAAGGGAAATTGTTCTCTACCGTTAAATATTAGTAGTATTCCTATTACTAAGGTCATCAATACTGCAATAAAAACTAAACTCTGAGAAATTTACCTTCCCAATTAACAATCCAACATTTTTATAAATGATGACAATTAGAACCACGACGTTATAAGTTTTTTTTTAAGTGTGTAATTAGGACATGAATTTATTTTTGAATGCCTTTATATATATACAAGAGTTCACATTTTTAGAGAAGATTTGTGATCCCAAAATATTTACTGGGCTATTGTTCTATACATGTTCTTTAAAATATTAGTATTATTATTCAGTTATATTTATAACATTTTTTATTTGAGTGAGTACCTTCTTAAAGGAATTTTTATTTGTAGAGTAACACGGTTCTGATTAAATATGTATATTTAACCAATGTTTCAATCAATAAATATACATCTCGTGATGCTCTTTGTGAATAATTTCAAACAAGTTACACATTTAGGCTTCATAATTATTATTTTCTTTCATAACTATACACAAAATAATTATCTAATCGTACTACTACAAGTAATATAACATAGTCAGAGAGGAAGCTATATATTTAGCTTCTAATAACCATTATTTTGAACGAAATATTTAAATTTAAACTGATGTGAATGAACCATATAACGAGGTATAAAACATGTAGTATATAATTAAAATAAAATAACAAAAAATAAAGGCATCATCCCATTGGACTGATAACGTATATTGTATAAGATCATAAATTTTAGTTCGATATAAAATGTGTGTATAAAATTATATGGCATACGAGATTTTATCGAAAAAAATGATTTTGTACGGGCTTGTGAACCTATTAAACAATAATAAAGGTGATAAAATCAGAGTTTTTTTAAAGATAATTTTTGATACGGATTGGCAATAAAATAACCGAGATTTCACAATTCGCAAAATTCAAAATGGTACGTCTGATAACAGGATCCACTAATAAAATGTTTTATGATTCCATAAAGAATTGAATGTCTAGATCAGGGGTTGGGAAACTTTTTGTCTGATAGAGTTATAAACAACACATATTTTGAAAAGTAATTCTTTGAGAGCCATACATTGTGTTTAAATCTAAACATTCAAGTCAATGTAAAGATTTTGTGTAAGTTCAACACTAAAGGTACAATAGTTATGTCTCTGAATTCTTTTTAATAACATTGTTTTGCTGTTTTTTATATGCAATTAATATATAGATCAAAAGAGTCAGAATAATTTTTTTTTAAAATCAAACATTTGTCTGAGAGCCAGATGCAGCTATCAATAGAGCCACATCTGGCTCGCGAGCCATGGTTTCCAGACCCCTGGTCTAGATGATATTGAAATTCCACGACGCAAAACTTTTCGCGCGTGTTGAAAGGTTCTTTCAGAAGAAAGAAATCGGCATTGAAAAGCATAATTTTTGCTGTCACAGATTGCACTTTGGAAGGTAAGACTAAGGAAGTGTCCCAAAGTGGCAAAGGATTTCTTTAGGGAAAATGGTCCGACCATGACTAATGTAATAATATGATTTAATAAGGAATTGGTATCAGAAGGAATAATTGAGATCACTTTATTATCTTAGTAATTATATAGGAACATATAAAGAGATCTCTATATCTAGCTAGCGGTCCACGATGAAAACATCAAAATTGGTTACTTTTAAACAAAGAGATTTTTATTTTAATAAGTAGAGACCAAGCTAACTGAAAAAGCAATGCTTATGAAAGGTATATAATGTATTGCTTTTAATGTTAACATTTACTTTTTCAACTTTTGGTGTGTGTTTGTTTGTGATGATCATTTCATTTCAGTGAATACACCTTTTCCCTTTGTGTCTAAGTCATTAAGCTCCGAAAGAAAATAATTCAATTGTTCCATTTCGTCCCGTAGCTTGCCTGTTCCATAGTCTTCTTCAGAAATATAGTTTTTTAACGCCACTGCTCTGTGTTTTAGGTCCTCTTTGTGCCACTCTGGTTTGATTACTTTATTAAGGTCATCACTTAGTGATTTCAGACACAGGAAGAGTTTGGTGTCAATTTCTTCTTGAACGTCTGTATAAAGTTGACACTTCTCTTTGTTTGTCATTTTGCCTTTTAACTTCGTTTTTAAATCGTCCAAATCCTTTATTAACTTTTGTAAATCAGGCAAATTTGATGTCTGGTTACTTAAGACGTCGTCTATTCTTTCAATCATTTTCTTTTCTTGGCGTGTAATAAGACCCTGTTCTATTTTTAACGCCATCAGCGACTCATTTATGTTATGTTTAAGGTCATCCAAAAATGTGTTCAAAAGAATTCGATCTCTGCGAACTGGCAATGGGTATCTCTGAAATTGCTCGTTTGTATAAAGTTTGCCTCTTTCAATGATACTTTCCGATTGTTTTTTTAATTCAATCATATCGACATCTCTTTTTTCATCATAGTTTTTATTATTATGAAATAAAATAGCCCTGAAGTTGCAATTTTCTAGCAAATTTTTCAAATGTCCTGTTTGATTTTCACACCAAACTTTAAACAATTTTTGACTTGTGGTTACATTATTAATTCCATTTTCACGATCAAAATTGTCGCCATAAGTGAAAATCAAAATAGTGAACTGGAACATTTCCTCACCAAATATTTCTGTAAGTACCTCAATAACTCTTTGCTCTTCCTCTGTAAACCTAGTGCCATATCTCAAAACTATAACAATAGCGTGAAAACCTTCGGGACAAATTTTCATTGCATTGATCATATTTTTCTTGGCGAATTTGACGTTTCCAATAACATCAAGATCAGTGTCTTCAAGTCCTGGTGTATCAGTTACACTTATCTCTTTGTCCCATCTTTTTATCTGATAATTGGCAACACATTTTGTGATGGCCGTTGAGCTGCTGTAAGAAGCGAAAACCGGTTGGTCTTCAGGTACTCCAGCTATTGCATTACATGAGGCACTTTTTCCATTTCCAGTTTTTCCAATGACGAGAAAATTTAACTTTTTGTTCAATAAGTTTGGATCAACTCTTGGTTCTATACTCCCTGTACTTGTAGGTGTTGATGAACTTCCTCCCATTGTATCTTTAATCCTTTTTACGAATGGCGAGCTGCAATTGAACAAATAAAATGTTTATGAAACTATTTTTACAAAATTATTACATGCGAACACAATAAAACACAATACCTTGGGTATATATATATATATATATATACTAGGGGCAAATACCCGGCTTTCCCGGGCTTAACAACAACAGCAACAATAACAAATACAACAAAAACAACAACAAAACAACAAAACAACAACAAAACAACAAAAACAACAAAAACAACAACAAAACAACAACTACAACAACAACAGCAACAACAACAAAGCAACAACGACATGAAGGACATTGTCGTCGCAGGGCAAGGGATGTAGACAACAACAACAACAACAGCAAAAACAACACAAAAACAACAACAGCAACAACAACAGCTGCAACAACAAAAAAAAACAACTGCAACAACAACAAAAACAAAACAACAACAATAACAACAACAAAAAACAACAAAACAATAACTACAACAACAGCAACAACAACAAAGCAACAACAACAAAAGAACAACTACAACAACAATAAAAAACAACAAAACAATAACTACAACAACAACAGCAACAAAAACAAAGCAACAACAACAAAAGAACAACTACAACAACAAAATCTTATATATATATATATGGAACGAAACCTGTTTAGGAACTTTCCCCATTTAATTTTGCGTATGTGTACCAAATTTCACGTTATTTGGTAGTCTGGATCTTGAGTTATTAGGGAACAGACAAACACACAACAAATGTGTCTTATATGTATAACATTTGGGCCCCCGGCCCACCAGTTAGTAATAATTTTTTTTCGACTGCTACCATCTCGGAGGGTACTCAACAACTTTCCAAAGTTCATGTTTCTACCTACAAAGAAAGATGAGGAATTAGTGTTGATTTATTTTTATATAGCCCATATAAAAAACGGTTTTGGGCCCCCCGGCCACCCATGAGTCAAATTTTTAAAATTATTTTCAACAATTATCGTCATAAGAGTGTATTCAGCAAGTTCCCAACGTTTCATGCTTCTATCTTAACGGGAAGTTGAAGAAATTAGTGTTGAGTCAGTTTTAAATATAAGAACAAAAACTACATTAGGGCCCCCGGTCCCCATTAAGTGATAATTAATATAATTTTTTACCTGTTAGCATCGCCAAATGATACTTAACAACCACCGAAAGTTTCATGCTTCTGACTACACGGGAAAATATTTTTATTTTTTGTAGAGCTCATATAAGGAAAAAAGTACATATTGGGCCCCTGGCCCCCAGCATCTTATATATATGTAACGAAACCTGTTTAACAACGTTTCTCATGTCATTGTGTGTATGTGTACCAAATTTCACATAATGTGGTTGTCTGGATCTTGAGTTATTAGAGAACAGACTAACACACAACAAATGCGTCTTATATGTATAACATTTGGGCCCCCGGCTCCCTAGTTAGTGATATTTTTTTTTCGACTGCTATCACTGCGGGAGGTTACTCAACAAATTTCCAAAGTTCATGTTTCTACCTACAAAGAAAGATGAGGAATTAATGTTGATTCAGTTTTATATATCCCATATAAGAAAAAAAAACGGTTTGGGCCCCCGGCCACCCATGAGTGAAAAATGTTTAATTATTTTTCGCCAATTATCGTCATAAGAGTGTATTCAGCAAATTCCCATAGTTTCATGGTTCTATCTTTCTCGGGAAATGAAGAATTAGTGTCTAGTCAGTTTGAAATATAAGAAAAAAACTACGATAGGGCCCCTGGCCCCCAGTAAGTGATAATTTATATAATTTTTTTACCTGTTAACATTGCCAAATGATACTTAGCAATTAACGAAAGTTGTATGCTTCTACCTACACGGGAAATATGATAATATTTTCTTTTTTTTTATAGAGCTCATATAAGGAAAAACTACATTTTGGGCCCCCGGCCCCAGTATCTTATATATATGGAACGAAACCTGTTTAATAACCTTTCCGGTATAATTTGGTGTACGTCTACCAAATTTCACGTTATTTGGTTGTCTGGATCTTGAGTTAATAGGGAACAGACAGACAGACAGACAGACAACAAATGCCTCTTATATGTATAGAGATGTATATATAGATAGATATATATTAAAGAACGTCATGTGTGGCTTTTAATTTCTTCAGTTTTACTTTTGTACATTCAATTAAATTCTAAGAAATACATCGACAACGATATTGCATTATCATTTTAACATGTCTATATAACACTTAATAAATGCAATGAATGCAAATCTGAAAATTAGTTTTAATTTCAATACAAGCATGGTAATTAATTCATTCTTTCAGTCATTATCTCAATCTAGAACTCTCTAAATCTAGTGAATTTAAAGAACTTTATGACACCTGATTTACTCTCTATGAACTATTGAACACGAACATCTCGAGTCCAGTTTTTACAAAGTGGAAGCACAAAAGCTGAGACATTAGTTGCTTATTCACTTTGAGATATTGGCAAACAGCGTACACATGTCAATAGTTTGACAGGATTGTCTTCACAACGAAATGGTTAAAACATTGACAATATTCATGGTTCATGTTTTTCAGATACCTGCCTTATTTACAGTTCTTAAAACACGGACTTGGCGGCTGGATAGCGAAGTCAATAGTGCGCTCGCCACTATCGATCCCACGTTAAAGCCACGATAAAAATGTTGATGAATGACTAACTCTAAGAAAGTCCTCCGTTAACCTGGAGAGGGATAGGCGCTGCCAGGTTTATCAAGCCCAAGAATGTTCTAATGGAAACATTAGAAACCCCTACGACGAATGGGTAATAACGACCACGAGGTTATGGGACAAAAAAAACAACAAAAAGAAACGACTCCAGAAATTATTGCCGTCTTTTTCAATATACAACATTCCCGTGATGTTAAGTGCAGATCCAGTCTATTGTTAAAATACAGTAACTTAGAGTTACTGCAAACATCTATGAAACATGAATTACTGCAAAGATGTGTCACCCATGAGTTGCAGTTTACATCTATTAGCCAAGCGTTACAGCAAAAATTTAGCAACCATGAGTTACTCCAAAAATCTATCAACTATGAGTTACTGCAATTATGTATTTAGCATTAGTTAATTTAAACATCTATTAGTTGATCCTTGGCCTTACGACGAACCAGACGATTTTAAACTTATTTCAGTGAATTTCGATGTAGAGAAATAAGAAACATGTCTACCATAATGGTCTAGGTTTACTTATATGTATTTCTTTCATTCTTCAATAAACTTCTTACTTTACTGGTTAGCTAAAAAGACGATAAGGATGTTGACTGATTGCAACACATAAAATATTAGTAACTCTCAGTTATCAAAAGAAAAGCAGTGTAGGCAATTGAAATGCCAGATTATTCGTGAACATTAAATCATGCAACAAAAGAACGTTATACTGCAAAGATTTAACAAGAAAATGTTTTCCCTGGAGTCTAAATAGATAAATAAAAAAATATAAATCCTTTATATACGAGAAATAAATAAAAAAAATGTTCATTATAATACGCATCGCACGAAAATCCAAAATCCATTTTTTTAATTATTTCTCAAACGTAAACGGATTTATAGTTTAAAAAAAACTACTACAGTCTGCCTTCTGAATTTCAGCTCGATTTGATCACGGGAAAAGGATTATAGAAAAATGTTTAATATAGTGCGAACCACGAGACAGACTAGCAATTATTAGCATTTACATTAAAAGATCGGAAAAATATTTTTTAAAAGTATCGTCAATATAATACGTACCGCACCGCGCGACAGGAAAATATTAAAAGATTGTTCAATATAATACGCACCGCGACAGTCTAGCAGAACAATTAACAGTCAATATAGAGATAAATAGAGATAATCTAAAATTTCATTAATTTAATTACAATACATTTGATCGATCTGAAATTTTGACAGATCATTTTTGCCATCGGCACAAGTCTGCCTGCAAAAATTCAGCTTGCTAGCATACGGGGAAGTGGGTTAAAAATCGATCCAAAACTTTTTCGGCAATCAAGGCATCCATCAAGCAATTGAGCAGATGCAACGATTTAAAGGATTTAATAAAAAGGAACATTGTTGAGAAAATAAAAATGATTGCGAAGCCAATATTTGCTGATACAGATAATATCTATGAACTTGGGGATATCACATGAAGTGTTTTTTCCTTGACATGAGAATGTATTCCCAATATTACGAAACTTAAATATGTTATCCTCTTAATTACACGACTTCGTCTTCACTTTAGCACAACGCTTTTTGACAGCAAATCCCCTCACCCTCATAGCACAACTTAGTTTCCTTACCTTTCACGGCAAAAATAAATTCCATGGAAAAGCTTATGACTCTACAACCTTCTGTTTAGGAGTTTCTATAATGGATAAAATATCAAGCTATTTATCTGGGTTCAGATGTAAAAAGATATTTAGCTCATAATAAATATTCTTTTGTTTAAAAATTGAAAATACAATTGTAAAATATTAATCCTATTTGATCAAATTTTTACTATAAATGCCGCTTCAATATACACTGTTCCACAAACGAATCTATACGATTTTATTAAAACGCATTTTAAAAAAATCTCTACTTTTATATTTATTTTTATAGGTCTCGACAAGTAATAAATTAAAATATCTTCCTATGAACTTTTTCTCTAAATATTTATAAAATTCCATATACTCATTTCTCATAATGAACAAAAATTATTTTAAAATAATATCTTAATTAAGCTTGAATAATTGGTTTGATTCTTGTTTACGATAATAAGAAACACTATTCCTGGACACACCCTTACAGTTTTACAATTAAATAAAAACGTTTAAAACCGTTTTATCATATAATATATCTTAACTTTAAATCAGTAACGTCAATGTATCTTTATATAAGTTTTAAACTAACCTACGATTAATTGCTTACAGAAGGTGTAAAATGTTTGAAGAGAAGAAGTTATCAATGTGAGAGTCGGGCTACCAAAAGTTCTCTTATATTCCTAAAAGACTTAAATTTCCGGGGAAACATTTACAACGATTTCCCAGAAACGTTACTCATCGCTTTATCTTGAAAAATCCATACTGCATGCATTCTAAGAAAGGGCCCTTTGGCTAGAACGTGTTTTAGTACACTGGAGATTTTATTATTTTTTAAAAGATTTGTGTGTTTAAATAATTTAACACGTTATCAGATATACGAATGAAAAGTAGAAAAATTATATGATATTGAGATTCAATTATACAAATTCACAGTGAAAATATTATTTATGTATATGTGCTTCATAGACATATAATTATTTTGTCAATTTATAATATGTGACTTTTGCCATTTAAAAATAAAATGTATCTGCATGTACTAAGAAACGAGTTTGTTTATCATGGTAGTTTTATGGCTGGATTGAATGCAACAAACTTGGCATCGAGGCCACAGTTTTTTCTTCTCACATACGGAAAATGCCCGAATATTGCATGACTTCGAATATTGCACGACCTCGAATATTGCACGACCTGGAATATTGCACGACCTGGAATATTTTTCAACCTCGAATATAACAGGACCCACATTTATTCAATATCATTTCAAGATGAAAAAGAATGAAAAAAAGGAAATTAAAATAAAGTCTAAAATCTATTGGTATATACCATACAAAGGATGAACAATCTAAAATTTGACAGTTACAACAACAAAAAAGTTAAACAGTGTTAAGGCCTAGGCATATGTTTTTTTTAAAGCTCCAGCGTTATCAAACTTAGTAGGTCAAGGGAAAAAAAAACATACGGGCAACTGAACGTATTTCGGCGAATTTGCCAAGTAGGCCAGTGTAGGGCTGTCACGTACGGCTGTCAAGGCGTGGTAGGCAATGCTCGGGGAGTTGTATTGCATGGGGTAAAAGTTCAGGCACTTTAAAAAAAAAGAATCAAGTCTATGAAAAATAATATGCCTACTGTCTTTTGACATCTCTTTTCGGAATAAAAAACACTCGGTTATATTCAGGCCAATACAGGAATTATACCAAAATTTTAATCAATACTTATAATGAAGACTTTTTCCTAAACGAAGTGTAGTTTTTCCTACACATTCTCTTTAAAGTTATGCTTACTTTCTCTTTTTGTATACTTTCATTTTGATAGTTAACCAATACAATTCAATACAAGACAACAAAATTAGTAAACATTCTGGAAATATTCATCACAACATGTATATACACAATAATTATATCTGTTACACGCCAAACAATCCAGGTTTCAGTCATACAATACAGGCACGAGCCATAGTAGAGCTAAACAACAAAACAAAAAGAAAAAGCCAAATGTGTCAATACAGAAAGTCACGTCTATGAGGATTCCAGCAATGCCAGCCGACTCTGTTTCCCTAACTAGTGTCAGGTATCCATTCGGAGTGGACTCATAGACACCCTTGGACCCTGGAACAAATACCTGACTTAACGGATATTTGAACCCGTGACCATCGGTACGCCAGCCGAGCGCGCATGTCACTCCACTACCGTGTACCCTATGTAAGATCTTGCAATACAAGTATCTGTCATAGTTAAGCCATGCAATACATTGATCATTCCTAGTTTGCACAAAAAATGCAATACAAGGGCAAATTAAAAATAACCTACAAAATATCCATGCAACTTTTACAAACTGATGTCAATACAACAAGCGACAAGAACAACAAAAAACCCAACTAAATGTTCTGTAACTACAATCTTCACCCCTTTCTCTGTGTCTGTTTCACTGCATTTAAAAAACGTTCCTCTTAAGTATGAATTGCATTTAGCATTTGTTCCAACAATTAAGGACCATTTCGTTCTGTATCAGCAAATTTTCCGGGGAAAATGAATTCCGCATCTTGTGCAAAGTTTCCAAGAAAAATTATCCACTGGGAATTCCCACCTTGGCGTAAACGGGATGAAAACCATTTCCAGCACGACGTACCATTCTCTGTGTCCTGTCCAAGGTTATGTCCCATTTTAAAGGAAGTGTCAGTTTTAAGGCTGATTTTTACTAATGATCACCGTTTTAAATTTCACTACACAATTAAATGTAATTAAGGGCTGATATCATATAAGTTAAAATAAAAGTTTTAAACAAGTAAAAGCTCTCTTGTCTTTATGTATCGATGCTTGTATGTTATATTGGCTACTATGCCCTGCGTGAAACAATGACGTTTATGCTTCCATGGAACGTAAGTCAGCTGGCATTTTAATTAAGATAATTCATCTCTCTCTGTCATGTAATTAATGCTATTTCATTTTAAAAAAATTCATCCCAAGTATGCATCTATGCCATGTATGCCAGTAAGACGTGTTTGTTTCCTTGCCATGTAAGCTTATTGGAAATCTCTACTAATAAAAGCTAAAGCCCTCACTCACTCACTCCCTCACTCATCACTAATTCTCCAGCTTTACGTGTAGATAGAAGCATGAAAATTTGGGAAGTTGTTAAGATTCTTCTCTCGATGACAATTGGCGAAAAAGAATTTTAAAATTCGCACTCATGGGGGCCGGGGGCCCAAAAACGTTTTTTTTTCATTCTATAGGCTAAATTTTAAAAATCACTAATTCTCCTATTTCCCAAACAGGTAGAAGCATGAAACTTTGGAAAGTTATTGAGTACACGCCCGTGATGGTAACAGGCGAAAAAATATTTAAATTATCCCTTAAAGGGGGCCGGGGGCCTATATGTAGTTTTTCCTTAAATGAGTTATATAAGAACTGAAAATCACTCATTCTCCTATTTCCCGTGTAGTTAGAAGCATGAAACTTTCGTTAGTGGTTAAGTAAGATTCCGCGAAGATAACAGGCGAAAACGTTTTTTGAAGTTCACGCTCAGGGGGGCTAGGGGTCAAAACCGTTTTTTTCCTTATATGTGCTTTATAAAAATTAAAAATCCCTAATTCTCCTATTTCCCGAGAAGGTAGAAGCATGAAAATTTGGGCAATTGTTGGGTAACTTTCCGCGATGGTAACAGGTAAAAAAAAATTATATAAACTATCACTTACTGGGGACCGGGCCCAAATGTAGTTTTTTTTGTTATATTAAAAACTGATTCATCACTAATTCTCCAATTTCCCGTGAAGGTAGAAGCATGAAACTATGGGAACTTGCTGAATACACTCTTATGACGATATTTGACGAAAAAGAATTTAAAAATGTTCACTCATGGGTGGCCGGGGGCCCAAACCGTTTTTTTTTAAAAATATGGGCTATATAAAACTGAATCAACACTAATTCCTCATCTTCCCGTGTAGGTAGAAGCATGAAACTTTGAAAAGTTGTTGAGTACCCTCCTGCGATGGTAACAGTCGAAAAAATATAAAATAATCACTAACTGGGGGGCCGGGGGCACAAATGTATTATTTTCTTAAATGAGCTTTATAAAACCGGCTCATCATTAAATCTACTATTTCCCGTGTAGGTAGGAGTTTGAAAATTTGGGAAGCTGTTGAGTACCCTCCCAAAATGGTAACTGGCGGAAAAATATTTAAATTATTACTCTCTAGGGGGCCGGGGGCCTGAATGTAGTCTTTTTTTTCCTTATATAAAACTGACTCATCACTATTTCTCCAACTTACCGTGTAAGTAGAAGCATGAAAATTTAGGAAGTTTTTGAGTACCCTACCGCGATGGTAACAGGCGTAAAAAATATAAAATTATCACTCACTCGGTGGCCGGGGGCCGCAATGTAGTTTTTTTTCCATATATGAGCTATATAAAACAGACTCATCAATAAATATCTAACTTCAAGTGTAGGTAGGAGCATGAAACTTTGGGAAGTTGTTGGGTACCCTCCCGCAATGGTAACAAACGAAAAACAAAAAATTATCAGCTCAATAGGATCACAAGAAGTGTTCATTTTTTACTTTTCGTTTGTGTTTTTCTGCGGGACCAATATAGACAGACAGACAAGATGATAAAGTTAATATATGTAGTATATCCATCATGATCCTAGATTAAAATTAATTGGTATTTTGAATTTGTGTTACGCGGGTTCTCAATGCTAACTGAAATCCTAATTAACCCAGGATTAGTCCGGGTATTTTGCTAGTATAAAAATAATTTATTCCTAAGCAAGTGTTGCAAGAATATGTTTATTTTGTGTGTATCTTTTTTTAAATGTTTGAGATTTAGGCTTGTCTTGAAAAGTGATTAGCAAAGCGACATATTTGTTTGGTGTTAAACACGTGACCAGCCTGTCATGACGTTTGAATTTCAAGAGATAGTGCAGGGGTCGGGAAACCATGGCTCGCGAGCCATATATAGCTCTTTTGATGGTTGCATCTGGCTCGAAGAAAAATGTTCATTATAAAGAAAAAATGTTTCTTTAGATTCCTTTGATCTAAATAATTATTGGGGAAAAATCATTAAAAAAAAAGAATTATATTTAAAAAAAAAGAAAATCTTCATAAGTCAATAACTTATTGTTAATTATTTTCTATTTTTATGGCTTACGTGATATAAAACATTCTTGAAAGTTTCGAAGCCGGAAAATATTTGGAGTTTGCATGTTGGTTGACCAATCAATTGTATCCGAATAGTAATGAGGAGAGCCATACGTGATAGAATACATGAAATAATCAAGGTTAGGGGTTAGTAACCTTCGGAGTTAGATTGCTATTTACGGGAGATAGATTTTGGAATTCAGGATCAAAGTGATCGCAGTGATTTCTGTGGAAAAGTGGTAAAAAACATTGTTCAAGTGGGGTTGGTGTATATTGCTTTCGAAAATAGCAGACGATGTTTGCATGTGTAAAATGGTCAGCACAACAGATTGTCGTCGGATCAGAAAGTAAACTTTCGTTTTAATCGCGTTTTAAGCTAACTAATTTTAGAAACCTTTTTGACAAAATGGCTAGAAGAATGAAAGATGATTTTCCTTTACGGAGAAAACGGGTTCTGCAGTGTGTTTAATATGCAGTGATAAAATTTCGTCTATGAAACGGTCAAATGTAAAACGACACTTCAAGACACGCCATTCTACATTTGCATTGAAATATCCTGCGGGAGACAGAAGAAAGAAAGCATGTCAAGAATTGCTATCAAGATTGAAAGCTGATCAGTAGCAAATCCGTGTTTGGACCCAAAAAGGTGACTGGAATTCGGCTAGCTTTGCTGGCGCTTTAGCTATTGTAAGAAACGGAAAGCCATTCACAGATGTGGAGTATGTCAAAGCATTCATGCTTAATGTTGCCAATGAACTTTTTGATGACTTTTCCAATGAGGAAAAAATAATAAACGGATAAAAGAAATGCCTTTGTCGGCAAGAAATGTTCACGATCGAACATCATGATGTCAAATCAAATTAAGGAAATGCAAGTGAAGGACATAAATATGGCACCGTTTTTAAATCCTTTATATTAACTCATGGTGTCTGGTTGATTGCTTGCTTGTTTGCTTGTTTGTCGAAAACACTTTGGATTGATTTTTAACCCACTTTCTTGTAAGCTAGTGAGCTAAAACTTTGCAGGCATTTTTGTACCGATTATAAAAACGATGTATCAATATTTCAGATCGATCACATGTACTGTCATTAAATTATTGAATTTTTAGATTATTTTATTTATCTCAATTTACCATGTTATTTTTTTGAGATAGAGTGTCGCGGTGCGTATTATATTGAATGACCTTTTTGTCGCGCAATAAGGTGCGTATTTTATTGACAACACTTTTTATAAATATATTCCTGATCGGTGCGCATTATATTAAACATGTTTTACGAAACAAGAACAATTTTGTATTTTTTGATGGTCTTGCGCTGCGTATTATAATGAGCATTCTTTTAGTTACGTCTCGTACATAAAGGATTTATAGTCAAAAACTTTTTGTTTTTTTACAGATTTTTAAAATTCTCTATGGCTTTGGATGAGTAAACAGACTTCAGTAATTTATCCCAGTTCAGCGTGGTTGCAAAGTATATTGTCGGTTAAACATTACATGAGGTTACATTGCTGTTTTGTCTATGAAGGGCATAACAAGAGTGCAGGATTTATTCAAGTCCTTTACTGAGTTCGCTAAAAAAAAATATACCGATGGATAAACTTGTTTCGGTGTGCACTTATGGTGCTCCGTGCATGGTGGGGAAAAACAGAGGATTTGTCGCTCTTCTTTGTTAGCATGAAAACAGACGAATCCTAAGCTTTCATTGCATCCTACATAAGGTGGCGCTTTGTGCTCAGATGTGCGGCATGCAGCTTGGTGAGGTGATGTCGCTAGTGGTTCGGGTAGTCAACTTTATTGTTGCCCGAGCATTAAATGATCACCAGTTTAAAACACTGCTTGATGAGGTTGGGAATAATTATCCTGGTCTGCTTCTGCACAGCAACGTGCGCTGGTTGTCAAGGGGGAAAGTGATCAGCCTATTTGAGGCTTGTCTCAGCGAAATCAGGACTTTTCTGGAAATGAAGATTCTCGAGCATCCCGAATTAGCTGACACTGAATAGCTCCTGAAGTTTTATTATCTCGTGACATGGCTTAACATATAAATCAGCTCAATGTGAAAATGCAAGGCGTTGGAAATACCATCTTGTCCCTGCAACAAGCAGTGATTGCATTTGAAAACAAGCTAGAACTCTTCATCGTTGACATTGAAACAGGTCGTTTATTACACTTTGAAAAACTGGGAGACTTCAAAGATATGTGCACATCAAGTGACCTTGCTCAACATTCAGCACTTAGCAGGCTGCACTTCCAATCTCCTGCAGTCTTTTATAGCGCGCTTTGGAGAATTTCGCGCGCACACCCATCTTTTTAAGTTCATCACCCATCTACACGAGTGTGCAGTGGGCAGCACTGACCTGAGTTGCATCCCTGGAGTCTCCTTCAGAGATTTTGAGCTCCAAGCTGCTGACTTGAAAGTCTCAGACATAATAATAATAATAATAAATTGATTATTTATATAGCGCTGTATCCCAATAAGGAACTGGGCTCACAGCGCTTTACATGAAAGAAATAACATACCTGTAAGTATTAAATTAACTTTCATATCATACCAAACACAAAAATTACAGTACATTATACATAAGCTACGTTAATCCTTTACAAGAAATGTTGTTTCATTAATTTTGAAAATAAATTTTGAAAAGATGTGTCTTAAGTGCAGCCTTGAAGGACTTGGTTGTTTGAATACTACGTATTTGTAATGGTAGAGAATTCCATTGTTTGGCTGCACAAAAAGAGAACGACCTTTCACCAAATGTTTTGGTGCGTGTCGTAGGAACAGAGAGAACATGTGGGTGAATAATTTTTTGTTACCGAATGAAGATTTGGAAAGACTTGAACGACAGCAAGCAGAGTTGGCGAGCCAACACAAATGGGCAGAAATAAAAAAAAACTTCAACACGCAGACCTGCCGATTGCCAAAACTTGGAACGCGGTATCCGTCACATACCACACACTGCAGCGTGTGAGTATTGCTGTACTGACAATGTTTGGCTCTACGTATGCATGCGAGCAGTCTTTCTCACATCTAAAGAACATCAAGACCAACCACCGATCACTTTTAACGGATGAAAGTCTCAATGCCTGCATGAAGCTTAACCTCACCATGTATCAACCAGACAATAAGTAATACTCATTATTGATTAGTTTAGCAACAGCATGACAGTGTTATTAAAAAACATGTCAGAGCCATAATTATTGTGCTTTTTGTGTTGAAATTACAGAAAAAGCACACATTTACTTGAAATGTTAGTTTCAAGAAATATGTATGGCTCTCACAGAATTAATTTTCGAAATATGTGGTGTTTATGGCTCTCTGAGACAAAAAGTTTCTCGACCCCTGAGATAGAGAGTCGCTTGGTAATTGTCAGGGTATGAGAATCACTGGTCTTAATGTTGCACTTAATAGTACATCATAATAGTGCGCACCAGACTATTGTGCGTCGCACAAAGTTTGACAGTGTATAAAAAGAAGTAGTGAGAAAGGAATGGAAGCAAATTAACGTCAGTTTATATTCTTTGTGGAGATAATAAAACTTGTTGACAATTGTGACTGGACTTATGTTGATGTTTGAATGTCATAGAACCTACAGTGGAGCAAGTAAGTGTAGGGCTAGTATAGCCAAGAACAGAGTTGAGCACCAGATGTGCCACTGGCAAAAGTGGGCAAGACGACCTTGAGCCGGACAGAAGACTACTGTTAGTAAACAGTGCAGCCATCTGTGACACTGTCAGTCACTTGAGTTGTAGAGGGACGTGGTGTTATGGGCCTCCCAGACGATGAATTGGTTAATAGCATCGCTGACCACTGAGGCGGAACACGGACTGACCCCGGGACCTGAGACCGTGTGTGATGTGAGGTCGGCAGACATACAACGGAAGCTGGCCGTTTAAGAGTCGTAGTAGCTATTTGTGAAGTTAAGTTGTAACCTGGTTGTATTTACTATTTGAGTTATTGAGCTATAGTCTACCCATTGTATTGTGTAATATATTCCATTGTGTATTTATATGATTTACTTAATGTAATGAAATATTCTCTCTGTTATTTACGCAGAGGTTTTATGTGTACTTATTTATGTGTCTTAAGTATTGTTTTTAGAGTAAGATTAATACTAATACTCAGACTGGGGGCTAGAGCCACAATTAATAGTAAAAATAAATAACTGTATAAGATAACCCTAGACAACATAGGTAATATGAGTATTGGTGTCTAGAGTATAGTACCAATATTTAACAAATTGATGTTGAGTATCTCTGGTGTATGTGTTGTTTTAAATTTCTAGATGTTTGACGACGCTGGCAGTTTGATTTTAAACGAATTTTTGTGTTGATAAAAAGTGTATTAAAATATTATTAGCATTTTTGAACACTTATTTTAATTGAGTTTTATGACATGCATTGTTTTCATGAGCTATGTGTAAACTGTGGCTAACCATTGACTCTGACACCTTTGGTGCGTATAGTCATGCTTGATATGGAAATAGTCAGTGCATTTTGTAATATTACAACCTTTCAAAGGTGTGTAACCAACTGACACTATTAATGTATAGTGTAATGATTAGCCAGACGTGATTATAAATACATGTACATTGTAATTTTAAATGATAATGAAGTTAAGAGCTCCAGTTAATTTTAAGCTCATTTTTAGGAATATTTTTTATGTGTCTTTGTAAATTTGAACCCATGTTTCTATAGCCTTTCAAATCAGGTATGACTTGATGGGTAGTACTTCTGTGGTATCTCAATTACATTAAAACATTTGAAAAAATTATCCATATAGTATTTTCAAAGTGACTTTTCAAAGTGACTTTATATATAGAGCAAATATTTGGAGCCAGATAAATATGTCTTCTCATTATTAAAAAAACTTTTTTACAAATTTAATTGAAATAGTTACAGAATTTGTTGAAACTCTTATTATTCGTTAATAAATAATGTACATATCTACCACAATCAGTAAATAAAATAAATAAATACATTAAAAAAGCCTTAATATTAACTTTTTAAAAAAAATTCACATACAAACAAATTTAAACGACTTAAAATGCAGTTTTTAAGCGAATTTTTCAATTAATACAAGTTTTCATCTCGAATAAGTATCAAACCTTCAGTTTTTTATCTTATTTTGTCCGATTTATTTCTTCTTACATGGGGTCCTGCCTGTGATAAGTTTGTGTACAGAATTATGAGGTCAACATATTCAACATTCATTTTAACATGTCATTGTATAATCATCTCCTTAAATTCTGTATCAATATTCTTATTAATATATTTATTTTATATTACAATAAAATTTGACTTCGTATTAATACCTTCAAATACGTAAAATATTATAGAGTAAAGATAATAATTAACTTATTAAAATGTTGATTAATACCTAAGGGAAATAACTTTTTTCATGCTTAATTCAACTTTACATTTAATGACTTACATCGCATTCAAAACCCTTAGTGACTGTCAGCGATTAATATCCTTATATACTAGATACTATTTCCATACCCGTACTTCAATATGATGATACGGATAGTACAAAAATAATAGTATGTGATTTTGTGTTATTATCATTCAGTAAAATAGTTTACAGAACTCACCATAAGCAGAAACGATTTCTTTAATAATAAATATAACATTTGGATCCTGAAAAGAGATATACGCGGTAGACAATTAGCTTCATCAAGACTCAATGAAATGAGGTTGTAGAACAACTTTGTTGCAGCAATCATCTGAAACTATTTATTTAAAGTGAGCAACAAGTCCATATATTTCTCCCTACCATCATGGCTATACCTGCACAATGTTCACGTATCTCCCTTCGTAAGCAAGCACCCTAAATGTGACCATATCTCCTGCTTTATTTATATCTCCATTATTAAAATAATGTTTAGATTGGCAATCATTTAATCCTAAATGAATATATACATTGGGTATATAGGTGTTAACATTTTCGTTACAGCTATGTTCGAAAGCATTCATAAATATTTTAACGGAGCCCAGGCATTAAGAGAAAAGCTAGACATAAAAACCATGTTATTATCAATATGATTGTGAGCAGTGACATCTTACATCTACATTTTATTTGCATTGTTTCGATTTCAGCAATTTTAAATTCAACCAAAATGTTTGTAGATATTTATCTTTTAAAAGAATTGCTTCAGCAATAACGTTAAATGATACAATTTCATTCAGAAAAGTCAATCAAAATTATCAGGAAGCATTTATATCTAGTTACTCAACTATTTATACAAAATGGTATCATATTTCTATCAAGGAAAAACAATGAATAAAAGTATATTTATTTCATTTTTTACAATTTGGAAAAATATTAGTCCGGTTAATTCAGTTTACTAGCAATAATCAACAACAGCAAATCACCAACATAAAAATAAAATAAAAAATAAAACATTGCCAAAATTTAAGTTTTTAAATGTAATTTGTGTTGTGTGAATTAACTAAAGAACATGAACACGTTTTAAAAAAAAATTAAAAGCATTTTTAATACTAGCAACAATGCACGTCCAAGGATGGGGATAAGTATGGGTGACCTGTGAAGTTCATTGTAGGAAATCACAACATTACCCACCCCCATGTGTCCAGAGACCATACCTCCCGCTACACCACAGTCTTTGCTGAGACCCTACCTCCCCCCCCCAAAAAAAAACACCGCGGTCTGTCGCGCGACCCTACATCCACTCCACCGCAGTTTGTCGAGAGATCCGCCGTCATGACAGGTCATACATGTTTATCACGTCAAAAATACTATACACTATAGATATAGCAACATTACCAGCCCGTCTGTCCAGAGACACTACCTCCTCCCCCGCACCACCGGTCTGACTAGAGACCCTACCTCGCCCCCCCCCCACCGTGGTTAGTCTAGAGTTATCTGTATATATAATTCTCTACGTCGCCCAACCATGTGGGACACCACCACACTAGTATGTGCAAACGAGCATAACGAATGACTCTCGCTGGGGTCGACCAATGTCTCGACACCAAAAATGGTCATTGCGTTCACTTGCATTGTTTCTTCACAGAATAACGTGAGATTCGTAGTGTACTGGTTATTACGTCCGCCTTATACGGGGAAGGTCCTGGGTTCAAGCCCCAGCGAAAACTTCGTTTTTTTAAAATTTTTAAAAATGTATTTTTCTGCCCGTCCTTCTACCCCTTTATTGCCATACAGCTGACCCTCGCTAGGGGCGGCCAATCACAGTTTATGGTTTGAAAGCTAATGTGGTAAAGGGTGGTGGGCAGGTAGATAACCACCGTGCGAATGTCTCGAAACCATCAATGAGTCGGCAGTTCACCCGAAACCGACGTTCACTCATGTTGTTTTGATTTCTTCATGCTGTAGTTTGTGTCCGTTCTTTCTCCACTTTCTTTGCACTCTCCATGAGCAAGTCTGCGGCGTATGCTACGTCACGGGTCGTCTAGTAATAAAATACTAACGCGCACCGCTCAAAATAAACTCTTGGAAAAAAACTGCACCAAAAATAACTCGTTTTGAACGTCGTTCAATATGTAAATGAGAATTAACTTTTTTTCCGCCAGTGATTGTCTGTAGGAGTCTGTATGACTTTGAGGGACCAATAGCTATCGATGACCGGACAGAAAAATTGCCTTTTATTATATAGGAATATTTAGTGTATCCAAAACAGCACTAACGAAATGGTATCAAAATGACGAATTCTGCAAGATGCTAAACATGTGAATGTTTCAAGATAGTTCCAAAGAAAGCTATCGATATTTTCGGAAAACAATTGGCTCAATGTTTCTTTGTTGATTTTCGCTCAATTTATTTCTTTAAATAATGTTATTAAAACAAATCAAACTTTTATACATTTCTATTCATTTTGGTTAAAATGTTGTTCATATTATTTTATAATTAGACTTAAGTTTTCATTGTGACAATAAAGCAATATCTCTTCTTTATACAAATATGGAATACCATAAGAAATTAACCATTATTGTTAATTAAAAAATATTCTTTTAATTTTATTTTACAACACGTATAAAACAAACTGGAAATATTACTGAATATCATGAAATAAATTTTTGCACTAATTTTTTTTTCCCTTTTTAAAAAAAAACAAAAAAACCAACTGTATATGTCCTGTTAAATAAACTTCATAGTATAGGCTATACATTTTTTATGCTTTCAAAATCACACATGCACTTCATATTGAATTTTCTAAATTTTGTATAAGGTTATTTAATTCTTTTATTAATGGTTATCTTTAAAAAATATACCAAAAATATATTATAGTTACCAAAATTTACTTGCTAACTGCAAACAAACATGAACAATACAAAATAACAGAAAAATGCAATTAAAAATTTAAAAACAGTTATTCACATTATTGTCCCAGCATAACAAAACAAAGGCAACATTTTATGCAGTATAATGTAAACAAAATATGCATGTATGATTAAAGGGACAACACAGAAATAATAATTTTTAAAATGATCACAAATACGAAGTATATCAAGTTATAAGATTCAGCTGGTAGATTGAGCAATACGACAAGGATTGAACACTTTATTGGCAGACAAGTAGATAGATATATGATAAAGTTGGGATACTTACTGAAAAATTAAGTAGAAAAAGGGTGTAAATGATTTTTAGTAAAAAGAACTAATAGTGAGGTCAATATTTGTCAAGGTTTGCGCAAAAACAAAAACAAAGAATAGATTCATAATTCTCGTAATTAATGGGCATTTAGGAGACGTGTGAAAAAAATGAAAATAAAAACGATCAAGTATTAGCTTTCCCAATGGAAATTCTAAATTTGTTGTGATAGTTTTATTATTTATGTTCAGGTATCTTTGTCAAACAAAGTTTTGTGTTACTATCAATTTTTTAAAGTATATCAAGAGTCCTTCAAATAAGGCCAACAGGTGTTCAACTACCTTTCAACTAAACTCTGCCTACGCCATGGTGTGGCCTTTATACTTGGATATCAAGAACAACTAAAAATATGACATCCGCCCATGAAAAAAATGTGCGGAGGCATTAAAATGACCACTCGACCTCTATTCTGAATGTCAACTCCACTCACGTTGAAGATAGGCGAGAAAAACAAAATATAAGAGCGATAACAAACTGGGTTAAGGTTTTAGGTCTTAGTTGTGTAAATTTGACAGTTTATGCTTCTTGGTCTACATTTCTCTCTCCATCTCGTTCATCTCTGTCTCTCTCTCTCTCTCTTTTTCTCTCTCTCTGTCCCTCTGTCTCTCTTTCTTTCTCTTTCTCCCTTTCTCTCTCTCTCTCTCTCTCTCTCTCTCTCTCTCTCTCTCTCTCTCTCTCTATCTCTCCTTCTCTCTAATGTTGGCTGTCAATTTTGTTTTTTCAATTAGGCAAAACGTAGAATTTCTAGGAAATCTTTCACGTAAACTTTTTCTGGGAAATTTTAGAGAAATGACTCTACAGTTGTTACTACACATAATTTATTCCCTTATTTAAGATAGGCAACAAAATACTTGGCGAAAGGTCATTCAGTTTTGCAACACCAAACAATAAAGTTCTCTGTCCTTGCACATTAGTAGTATTCTTATTACTAAGGTAATCAATATTGCACTAAAGACACATCGCTTGAAACTTAACTTTTCAAATTAGCAATCCAACGTTTCTCTAAATGATAAACGAGGTAATGTGTACCATCATTGCATATGTTTTTGTAAGTGTGTAATAATGATATTACTTTTTAAATTGAATACCTTTATCTATGTGTTACTATTTTTAGATAAGCATTGGGAGCCCAGCTGTTTGTTGGGTTACTGTATTGTATAAGGTCATTGCAAATAGAACATTCACAAATGAAATTCGGATAAACGGGCTGAAACTCGAAGTGGTTTCCACCTTTAAATATCTAGGGGCCATAATATTCGACGAAGGCTCAGAGCCAGAAATTCTTGCCAGAATGGCCATATCTGGAATTTTAGTTACGTAGTACTTTGGTACAAACTACTTAGGCATACGAAATTTTAACGAAAATTTGATTTTTTTTTCTGGGTGGTGAACACAGTAGAAAATAATAAAGTTGATAAGAACAGAAAGTTCTTTTTTTTATACGATATGTGAATAATGTGATCGGGAATATCGGTTCCAGACGCTTATGAGAATTCTGAAATTGAAAATGGTTCGTCTGATAACAGGATCCACTAATAAAATGTATGATGATTACTAGGGCTGTTATCGATTAATTTAAATTTAATCGTTAACTTTTGAAAAATTATCGATTAATTAATCGATAATTTCGATTAAAACCAAAAATAGAAATTTATGACGTCATTAAACTGAACATGACTCACGGACATTGAAAGTTAAGAATATTTTGAACTAAATTTCATGAAAATATGTTGATACTTGATTTGTGCTGAAGGTGGTACGTCAGCGATGTATTTGATCCTTTAAAAGAGAATTGTTTATGGCAGTGGACACAGAAAATGTTTTCACCATCTTCGACTTTGCCATCCGCAGTTAGCTTAAAAACAACATATTTGCTCAACTTTCTAGTTATATGTTTAAAATTAACTGCGCTGATGCTGTCAGCAGTGCCTTCTTAACGCATAGGCCCGTTGGGTATTTGCCCGGGGGCCCACGAGCATATGGGCCCCATGGGAATATGTTTATTTATATATATTATGTATATTCATTTTTTTATTCCTGCGGGGGAAGGGCCCAACACTATTTTTTTGCCCGGGGCCCAAAATGGTGTAAAGACGGCTCTGGCTGTCAGACATTTTATAATTGACGTCTGCCGGTCAACATAAATTAATAAAATAAATTTTAATATTACGCGGGAGATGTTTGTACGTAAAAATATATATATAAATTATTATTAATTATTAATAATTTATTATTTATTACTAAAAAAAATTTTAAATATTATAAAAAAAATTATTATATTTTAATCGAATTTTTATCGATTAAAATTATTTTAATCAATATTTAATCAATAAAAATTTTAACGATTAATCCAGAGATTAATCGATAATTTCCGCAGCCCTAATGATTACACAAACAATTGATTATCTAGAAGATATTAAAATTTGACAAGGGAAAATTTTCGCGCATGTTGAATGATTAATTCAGAAAAAAAGGAATCGGCAGTGAGAAACTTTTTTTTTCGCCTATGGGACTTTGGAAGGGAAGACTAACGAAGTGTTCCAAAAGGGAAGAGGATTTCATCGGGGGCATTAGTCCTTCTATCACTTATATAACAATATAGTTTATTAGGGAAGTGGAATCAAAAATGTGATTTAGAACAAATTTTTATATAAATGGTAAATCATATTGAGAAATAAGAAGAGATCAACATTTCTAGCTAGTTATTGCCGATAAAAACAGCAAAATTTGCAACTTTTAAAGAAAGAGATGTTTATTTTATTAAGTTTTGTTATAAAAGTCACTGAAAAAATCTATGTTGACAAAAGGTAGCTAACATAGTGTTTAAAATGTGAACCTCATAAAAAAATTTGTATCATTTCATTTCAGTGAATACGCCTTTTCCTCTTGTATCTAAGTCATTAAGCTCCGAAAGGAAATAATTTAGTTGTTCCCTTTCATCCCGCAGCTTGCCTGTTCCATACTCTTCTTCAGTAATATAGTTTTTTAACGCCATAGCTCTGTGTTTTAGGTCCTCTTTGTGCAACTCCGGCTTCATTACTTTATTAAGGTCATCACTTAGTGATTTCAGACTCAAGAAGAGTGGGGTATCGATTTCTTGTTGAACGTCTGTATAAAGTTGACAACGATCTTTGTTTTTCAATGTCTCTTTTAATTTCAATTTTAAATCTTCCAAATCATTCATTAACTTTTGTAAATCAGGCAAATTTGATGTCTGGTTACTTAAGACGTCGTCTATTCTTTCAATCATTTTCTTTTCTTGGCGTGTAATTAGACCCTGTTCTTTTTTTAAAGCCATCAGCGACTCATTTATGTTATTTTTAAGGACATCCAAAAATTTGTTCAAAAGAATTCGATCTCTGCGGTCTGACAATGTGTATTTCTGAAATTGCTCGTTTGTATAAAGTTTGCCTCCTTGAATTATAACTTCTGTTTGTTTTTTTAATTCAATCATATCAACATCTCTCTTGTCTTCATAATTTTTATTATTATGAAACACAACAGCCCTGAAGTTGCATTTTTCTAGCACATTTTTCAAATTTCCTGTTTGATTTTCGCACCAAGTCTTAAACAATTTTTGACTTGTGGTTACATTAGTAATTCCATTATCATGATCAAAGTCATCACCATGGGTGAAAATCAAAACAGTGAACTGGAACATTTCCTCGCCAAATATTTCTGTAAGCACCTCAATAACTCCTTGATCCTCCGATGAAAATTTAGTGGAATAAGTCAAAACTATAACAATGACATGAAAACCTTCGGGACAAATTTTCATTGCATTGATCATATTTTTCTTAGCGAATTTGACGTTTCCAATAACATCTAGATCAGTGTCTTCAAGTCCTGGTGTATCAGTTACACTTATCTCTTTGCCCCATCTTTCTATACGATAATTTGCTACACATTTTGTGATGGCCGTTGAGCTGCTGTAAGAAGCGAAAACCGGTTGGTCTTCAGGTACTCCCGCAATAGCATTACAGGAAGCACTTTTTCCATTTCCAGTTTTTCCAATGACGAGAAAATTTAACTTTTTGTTCAATAAATTTCGATCAACTCTTGGTTTAGTGCTCCTTGTACTTGTAGGCGTTGTTGTACTTGCTCCCAATATGTCTTTAACCCAGCTGAAATTTAACATAACAAAATTGATCAAATTATTATTTTAAAGTTATTAAGGTTGATGCGCACTAGCTTGGTTTATATATATATATATATATATATTTATATAATTTATATATTTCTATTTAGAGCAAACCCGTTTTTCATTGAAGCTATTGATGCAATAATTTGCTTATTAATTAAAGTTTAGTTGGGCCTCTACTTTTTTAAAATTATTTTTAAATATTTTTTTATACATTTAATTTTATAATAAGAAACACATCGACAACGATAAAAACTTGAAAAGAACAATGGTTTAGTGCATTATCCTTTAGTATGCTCATAAAACACTAAATATTTATGCATGCAAATCTGAACATTATTTTAAATTTACTTCAAGCATAAGTCAGTCATTTATTCATTACCTCACTCTAGAAAGCTTTAAAACAGCAGACGATAGAATGTTATGATATCTGATTTACTCTCTATGAACTATGGAACACGAAAATCTCAAGTCCAGCGTTTACAAAATGGAGACACAACTGTTGAGACATTAACCGCATATTTACTGTGAGGGATCGGCAAAAAGCGTTCACACTTCAATATTTTGACAGGATGGTTATCACCACACAATGGTTAAAACATTGACAAGAATCTAAGTTCATGATATTTACAGACCTGTCTCTTTTACAGTTCTTAAGACAAGGAATTTTTTGATATACCACAGTCCTATGATGTGAAGTCCAGGTCCCGTCTATTGCTAAACTACAAGAACTTGGGGTTACTGCAAATATCTATCAACCTTCAGTTTCTCCGAACATCTGTCAACCATAGTTACTGCGATCATCAAACAGTGGTCCATGGCCATACGACAAAGTAGTCGATTGTAAACTTATTTCATAACACTTTGATTTTAGCGAAAAATGAACAATTTCTACCAGACGGGTCAATTCTTACCGTTTATAAAGGTGTATAAGACGACTTTTTAACCCCTAAAAGATTTTCTAAATATTCCGGGGTCGTCAAATACTATGGGTATCGTGTTATCGTATTTGTAACTGTTCATAAAGTATAGCACCAGTACTGTAATACAGTACACTGAGTAGATAGTACAAATAGCTAACAATCAAAACACAACTATATCTCCACCAGCAAGAAAAATAAATCTGAAGACAGTTTCAAACTTAAAAAGTGTTGGAAGAGGGATGGTCTTATACGGCAAAATAGCTCAAAACCTAAATTTTAACATTTAAATTATTGGGATCGTCTTATACGTCAGAATATACGGTATTTAATGTTATTTTTGCATACCTCAATGAATTTCTTATGCAGCTGTTAATCTTAAATGCCGTTAAGGATGCCGACCAAATACAACTGCTAAAACATTAGTAACTGTCAGCTGTGAAAAGACAGGCAGTGTAAGCAAATACAATGCCATATCATTCGTGAGCATTAGATAATGCCACAAGTTGACGATATGCTGCCAAGATTAACAACAAAAATGGAGTCTAACTGGGTAAAAAATAACATAATTGAGAAACTTAAAAAAATGATTGCGAAGCCCATCTTTGGTGACACAGATAATGGGTTTGAACTTGGGGATTGTACATTAAGAGATGTTTGCCTTGGCATGGATGTCCAATTTTAGAAAACTTTAAATATGTAAGCCTTTTTTAAATGTATGACTCCATCTTTACTTTACCACAAAAAATGTTTATACAGCAATTCAGTCATGGAAATATCACCCCCCCCCCAAATCACCCTTATAAAACAAGATGAAATAATAGTTACCTAAACATTCCCGAGCAAAATAAATTCCGTGGAAAACAGTAGTACCCTATATACTTCTGTATAGGAGTGTCTGTAATAGATAAAATAAAAAAATCTATTTACCTGGGTTCAAATGTTAAAAGATATTAAGCTCACATCAAGTCTTTTCTTTGTTTTAAAATATAAATATACTTTTTAAATATGATTCCTAATTTATCCAATTATTTTTACCCTAAATGTGGCTACACCATACACTTTTCTATTGACTGGCCTGTACGATGTGACTACAACACATTTTTTAAATCACCCCTTTAACATATTTTCATAGTTCTCGATATGCACTAAATAAAAATATCTTAAATTAAACTACTATTAATATTTATGAACTTTCATATACACATTCCACGTAATGATCAAAAATGCATTTACAAAAAGTATCTGATTTAAATATGAATAATTGATATGATTCTTGTGTAAAATAGTATGAAAAACTATTCGTGGTCTATTCTAGTTTTGAAAATGTCAATTACTAACATACACACTGCCTTACAGTTTTAAATTTAAAAACAAAACCTTAAAAATCATTGTATATTATAATATATCTCTTAGCAGTAACGTCAATGTATTTTATATAATATGTTTTAAACTAACTTACGATTATTTGCAGAATATGTAAAATAATTGAAGAAAAGAAGTTATCAATGTGAGAGTTCGGCGAACGAAAGTTCTCTTATAGCCCTATAAGACTTAAATTTCCGGGGAAACAATTACCAGAGCTATTTCCCAGAAACGTTGCTCATCGCTTTATCTTTAAAAATCCATACTGCAAGCATTTTAAGAAATAGGCCCTAAGTCTAGAGCAGAGATAGCGAACCTATACCACGCGTGCTACAGACGGCACGCAGAGCCTCATCAGCCGGCGCGCAACTAAGATATTACTTCCTTAATCAAACAACTGTGCTTGCACTTCTATATATATTATACTAGAAAAATACCCGCACTTCGTAGCGGGAGTGTGCTGACCCTTTATCCAATTATTAGGTGATGGTCATTACAATTTTTATTTGCCAAGTTAAATTTCAGATTCAACTATTTAGTTAAAATCTTATGAGAAACAGAGATATGCCATTTTACCGCGTGAGTTGTTTTCACTTAATGCAGTGCCTTTTAAATTAACCTTTCTATTCAAAAGATATGATTTATTAAATAATCATTCTTGTCGACCATAATAACTAAATTTACAATTTAATTCCCACTTGTACAAAATTAACATAACTTTTATGTTTTCCGAAAGAGCTCTACCACCCTCGTCATTCAAAAATTTAATATATAATTACGAAACTGCATCGTATCACAATTGTAAGTTATATAATATTTGTAACCACGTCTATGAGATAAAGAACATGTGGCACTATCCCTTTAAAAGGCAAAAGCTAAGTGACTTATAGCGCAAATAAACAAAATTATAAATGTACTTTCGAAAATACTTTTTTTTTAAACGGTCGTATTAAAATGATATAAAAAATGTTCACACCATATTTAGACATATAGAAAGCTGGCCGCATAAAATAAAGTCTTGTTATAAAGTAAATGTACTGGACCAAAATAACTCTTCATTTTGACGTTTTCATAATTGTCGAAACAGGGAAATAATGATAACATTTTTATGTCTCTATATTGTACGATTTATATTTACGGTTTATAAGCAATGTGTATAATTTCAAAATGGAATCTTTTTTTTTGTTCCCTATTTCGGATAAGGCATCATATTTTGTAAATTATATTCAATGCACACACACAAACCAGATTTTATATCTGAAAAATAAAATAAATTTAAAAAAAAAGATTCAACCGTCTGTTAATAAGCGCATCTTAAAAATGATTAAAAGGCAATTTTAGAAATGGCCTATGCAATTCTGAATACAAAGGAATGAACATAAAAACATATTCAATTCGCAATTCATATTAATTAAGCGTTTTCAGGATCACTTCATTAAATTTAGTCAACTTTTGTTAATACGTTCGGTAGCGAAAGTTTATAATGTATAGTGTATATAAAGCTTAAGTAAACAGTTTTAAAGTGTAAGTTTATTTGACATAGGCCATCACTTTCAACATAAAAAAAACTCGCTACATCTATGGTTTTTAATTAAATGTCGAGTTATGAATTGAATTTTTAAAAATCCCAATTTTATTCATTGCATGTAAAATATTAATACAATGCATCGTGAAAATAATTGAAATAAAATAATTTAAACGCATATGTAATATATAAAGCTCAGTTGATATTTTTATGTTTGTTTGTTTGTATCCATTAAAAAAAGGCCACTGCTTTGTTGACATTTTTCCAAAAGATCTCTGCCACTGTCGTCACTATAAAAGTTCTTTTATATTTACGACACTGCAGTGTAACACAATTGTAATTAATACAATATTTGCAACAGCGTCTATGAGATAAAGATAATAAAGATAAATAAAGAAATTAGGCTATATTCCTAATTAAAAAAACAACAAACAAAACAAATCAATTTTATGTTAAAAATGCATGTGAAACCATGACAATAATCGATTTTAAAAGTGGCCTATGTTAATCAATCATCAAAGGAATGAACATAACATATTTAATTCGCAATACAAAATAATTAAGCGTTTTCAGGATCACTTTATTTAGTTTAATCTACTTATGTTAATAGGTCCGGTAGCCTAAGTTTAAATAGTATAAGTGTATAGGTTATGTAAAAGACAATGGCTTATGTAAAAGACAAACAAAATATAAATGTTATATTAATAGGACACAGCTAAATTTAAGATGCGTACACGAAAATGTGCGCACAGTAATCAGGCGATAAAATATTTTAAAACGTGCACCGCTAAAAATGAAGCCTTGAAAAAAATACTGACACAATTATTACATAAAGTAGGTTTTTCATTAAATGTCGATTTATGGAACAGAAAATAATTAAAACAAATTCGCAATTAAATTTAAACGTGTAAACAATTAAATCTAATGCATCGTGTGGCAGTTGTAATTAAATATGTTTACGTGTCTATCTAATATATAGAAAGTAACAGTAAAGAAAATGACAATTCTTTGTACTACACAGCTCAAATTATGAAGCGTACACGAAAATGTGCGCACCGTAATTAGACATTATAATATTTTTTCAAATGCGCACGGCTGAAAATAAAGTATTGGCATTGGGGAAAAAAACGTCACCAAAAGTAACTCGCTTTGAACGGCATTTGAACGTCCGCGTAAATTTGTTCAATACAGAAATGAGGTTAAATTTTTTATTCTTTGTCTCTGCATTTTCTGATTATTTAATTTACGGCATTCGGGCAAAAGGGACAATTACAAAAACAAACTTAAAACCACCTTCAGGGTAAAAGGAACAGTCCTGCCAAATTTGGTCCCCGTCCGTCATTTGGTTTTTCCGTGATTGTCTAACAGAAAGTTGAAAAGTGAAACATACAAACATACAAACATACAAACATACAAAGATGCAAACACCAACTGAGCTTTATATATTAGATATATATATAAATCAAAGTATGTATTTATGTATATATGTATGTCCTTTATAGCTGACTAAACCATTCATCCGATCGCCATGAAAATTTTTGAGACTTTTGAGTACGCTCCTGGGTTGGAAATAGGCAACTTTTTTTCAAAATTTAACACTCATGGGGCGCCGGGGGGCCATAATAGGATATGAGCTATATACATATTAGTTTAAGCGTTATCTATTAGGTATATTGATGGATCTTAACCAAACTTTGTATATAACAACTTGGTAGCCAATATTGAAATACTATAGGGCACTAATTTTCTAATGTCCATTTCTGCGGGGCTGGGGGCCCAAAATGTCTTTTTTCATAAATGTTTAAGATTTTATTCCCCATTCAATTATTAACTATCTTGAGAAATATAGATAAATATATCCATTATGAAAATTGATTTAAATAAACAGGTGTTTTGAACTTGACATCTTGCACTAAATGGGCCCTGGGGCCCTTAATGTCATTTTTTGCTTCTTTGAGCTATATAAAAATTAGTTTATGTGTTATTTACTGATTAAATGAATGGATCTTAACCAAACTTTGTATATAAAAACTTGGTAGCCCATATTAAAAAAAAGGGCACTGTCCTTCTAATGTCCGAATGTTCAGGGCCCGGGGCCTTAAATGTCTTTTTTTCTTATATGTTTGAGATATTATGTGCCATTCTATTTTTAACGATGTTGAGAAATATATCCATGATTAAACTTAATTAATAAAACAACCCCGTAAAAACAAAGTTTTTGACTATAAATCCCTTATATATGAGATATAACTAAAACAGGGGTGTCCAAACTTTTTGCATGGCGGGCCAAATTCCTTGAAATGAAGACCCTCGCGGGCCGGATTAAAATTATATAAAAATGACATGAGTTGAGAAGTTTTTATAGCAAAATTTTAATGTGAAGGGTGAAACTGAGATCTTGAATGCATTAAATAGTTGAGGCCAGGCTCAATGTCACTGGTTTTGATACGTATGATATCACGCTGGTGAGAGTCACTTATTCTTGTCCTCACACGGTTCGTGTTAAAATTCATAACTTAAAATGTCTGCTCACACAAGTATGTCGAGCCAAACAAGCTGAGCATTTTTTAACAAATGTTTGAATCTCTTTGAATCTCTCTTTATCCAGCTGTCGGTAAAAGTCGTTGATAGAAAGCTGTTGTTGTCTGCTGCGAATTTCGTTATCACTTTGCAACTCAATGAGTTCCAGCTGCAGATTGCCTGGAGCATTACCAGGGTCAACAGAGAAAGGTGACGAAAATAACATGATGTCCTTTTCAATAGTTGCAAAGTCCTGAAAGTTTCCTTGAAATTCATCAGCCAAGGATGTGATATCTGCAACATACCTCTGAATTTGCTCATTGAAGCTTCTTTCTGGGAATCTTTCCATGATTTCCTGTAGTGAGGGGAAATGGCTGGAATTAGGCTGCATTTGAGACAGCTGCCTATGAAAAAGTGTCAGCTTGTTACCAAAGGCCTTGATATGTGAATATAATTGGCTTACCACTGCATTTTGACCTTGAAGATTTGTGTTAAGTACGTTTAGATGTCTTGTCATATCAACTAAAAATGCTAAATCTGCCAGCCAAGCAGTATCAGATAATTCTGGCATTGGTTGTCCCTTATCTTCCATGAATTGCCCAATTTCTTTTTTAAGTGCATAAAAGCGCTGAAGTGCTGTTCCCCGACTTAGCCACCTTACATCATTGTGATACACAACATCTCCGTATTCTCCCTGGATGTCATGAAGAAACTGCTGAAACTTGCGGTGAAACGGGGCTTTAGAGCGAATAGAGTTTATAGCTTTTATTGCTCGCTTAATGACATGATCACATCTAAGATTTTTGGCACAAAGAACTTGTTGGTGAATGATACAGTGAAGTTTAATAGCTTTGCCAACCTCCTCACTATGCTCCCCAATCATGGCAGGTACACCATCAGTAATAATTCCAGATTTTTTTTCCCAAGGTAGTTTAATGTCATTGACAGCATAACAAACAGAAGTAAATAAATATTTTCCCCTTGTTTGGTCTTTAAGACTCTGAAGATGAAGTAATTCTTCACTCACACACAAGTCATCATTAACTCCTCTTTAAAAAAAAGAAGTTGTGCAGTGTCAGATGCATCAGTGCTTTCATCACAGGGTATCGAAAAAAAAGTCAATTTTTTCTGCTTTTGCAAAATGTGTTGAATATAACAAAAGCCGAAAATGTTGTTTCAAAAATTGTGATACAAAAAAAACTATTTAAATTTTTTAAGTTCACCGACGTATTATTCGTTTCAACTTCCGAGTCGACGAAAAAAACCCCATTAAAATGACGTCATCAAATGTTACGGTATGCCGTCAAGGTTTTAGTACAATTAGCTTCATCGGGTTTTAAAACAACCAATTTTCCCGTTGTTTAAAAATAATAATAATCACAGATTTTCGCCACCATTTGGCATACTCGAAACAGTACACAATTTCTACTTTTCTAATAAATATACCATTTTTACAGAAATAATACGTCAGTTAATTAATTATTTCAGATGAGGCCGTGGGCCAGTTAAAATGGCTTCACGAGCCGGTTTTGGCCCGCGGGCTGGACTTTGGACATCCCTGAACTAAAAGTATTGATTATGTTTCAACGCGACAAAAGTCTATAAACGTCTACACACGTTCTAATTACATCAACAGAACAACTATCAGTTGCACACTTTCATTATTTACTTTTGTTTTTCCGCCCGCCCGCGAACGACAGAGATAATGACAGACGCGTCGCGGACGGGCACGACCCGAAATTATCTCCCCTGCCGCTAAATATAGGTGCTAGGTCATCACGACCTAGCAGACAAAGACAAACAATTCTAAAAATAGTGATTTACTAAAAATGCATTAATTTAATTACGGTACATTCGATCGATCTGAAATTTTGATACGATGCATTGTTAGGTGACACGGGCCCGTGTGCTAAATTTCAGCTCGATGGCTTCACTGGAAGTGGATCATTTTCAACTTTTGTTTTTCCGCGGGACGAACGAACGAACGAACGAACGACGAACGACCGATGAGACGCCGGTGAAGTTAATATAAAGGATTTAATAAAACAAACCCGTAAAAACAAAGTTTTTGACTATAAATCCCTTATATATGAGACAGAACTAAAAGTATTGATTATCTTCAAACGCGACAGACATTTACAGAGTGAAGCCGAGATTATCTCCCCTGGCTTTAAAACTGGGGGAAGGGGGAGGGGGTTTTGACATGGAAGGGTGGCGTCAACGCGTTAACTCAATACCTGGTTAAAACACGAGGAGGATGGTAGAGGGGAAAGGTCTGGTCACATATCGCTGGACGAGCTCAGCGTGACACGTAAAATGTAAAAGAAAAGCACGCCGGTACATCGACGATGTGGCGTCAACGCGTGAACTGAACTGTCACGTGAAAAAAAAACCGTAAAATTGAATTACATATGTCGTATAGAGATAACTTAAAAATGCATTAATTTAATTACGGTACCTTCGATCGATCTGAAATTTTGATACGATGCATTGTTAGGTGACACGGATCCATGTGCCAAATGTCAGCTCGATGGCTTCAAGGTAAGTTGATGATTTTTTACTTTTGTTTTTCCGCCCTCCCGACCGACCGACCGCGAACCCAAGACAGAGAGACAGAGAGAGACGGCGGTGAAGCTAATATAAGGGATTTAATAAAATAAACCCGTAAAAACAAAGTTTTTGACTGTAAATCCCTTATATATGAGACAGAACTTAAAGTATTTACAAATATCTACAGACTGAATCTGTCTTTACTCCCCTTTGCTTTAAACCCAAAAGGGGTGGTCGGGTGGGAGAGGGGAAAGGTCTTGTGACCGATCGCTGGGCCGAGCTCACCGTGACACGCCAAATGTAAACAAAAGCACGCCAGTTTAACTGGTTTAAGCACAAGATCTGTTCACAGGTGGCTGGCCTGAAGTCAAGTGACCCGTAAAATGTAAACGATAGCGACCTCTACATATAGTTTATATAGATAAACTAAACATGCATTAATTTAATTACGGTGCGTTCGATCGATCTGAAATTTTGATACGATGCATTGTTAGGTGTTACGGGTCCGTGTGCCAAATTTCAGCTCGATCGGATCACTGAAAAAGGGTCATTTTTTACTTTTGTTTTTCCGCCCGCCCGCCCAAGACAGAGATGACGACAGACAGAGACGCCGTCGAAGTTAATATAAGGGATTTAATAAAACAAATCCGTAAAAACAAAGTTTTTGACTATAAATCCATTGTATATAAGACATAACTAACAGTATTTTTTATTTTCAAACACTTAACTCAACTTTGCTTCATAACCCTAGGGGGGGGGGCTGAGCTCAGCATGACACGTAAAATGTAAACAAAAGCACGCGGGTACGTCGATGGGTCGCGTCAACGCATCAACTCAAACGTGGGGAAAAAACAATAATAAACAGTGAATTTTGAATTACATACGTTATATAAGGATAAACTAAAAATGCATTAATTTAATTAAGGTTAGTTCGATCGATCTGAAATTTTTAAACTTTGCATTGTTATGTAAGACAGGTCTGTGTGCCAAATTTCAGCTCGATCTGATTACGGGAAATGGGTCTTTTGTGACTTTTGTTTTTCTGCCCGCCCGCCCATGAGATGACGAGACGGCGGTGAAGTTTTTTATAAGGGATTTAAAAAACAAACCTTTAAAAACAAAGTTTTTGACTATAAATCCCTTATATATGAGACATAACTAACAGTATTAATTATTTTCAAATGCTACAAACATTTACAGACTGAATCTGTCTAACTCAACTTTGCTTCATAACCCTGGGGGGTGGGGGATGGGAGAGGGGGAAAAGACTGGTCACCGATTCGCTTGACCGAGCTCAGCGAGACACGTAAAATGTAAACAAAAGCACGCGGTACTTCGATGGGTCGCCTCAACGCGTCAACTCAAACTTTCACGTGAAAAAAAAATCAAACAGTGAATTTGAATTACATACGTTATATAAGGATAAACTAAAAATGCATTAATTTAATTACTGTACGTTCGATCGATCTGAAATTTTGATACAATGCATTCTTAGGTTAGACGGGCCCGTGTGCCAAATTTTAGCTCGATCGGATCATGGTAAGTGGGTCATTTTCGACTTTTGTTTTTCCGCCCGCCCGCCCAAGACAGAGATGACGACAGAGACGCCGGTGAAGTTAATATAAGGGATTTAAAAATGAACAGCAATTTGAAATTTACATCTTGAACCGAATGGGCCCGGGGGCCCCTTAATGTATTTTCCTTATATTAGCAATATAAAAAATAGTTTAACTGTTAGATAATGAGAAAATAACTGTTTTTGTCACCAAACTCGGTAGATAAAAACTTAAGAGCCTATATTAAATTACTATAGGGCACTGAACTCCTAATGTCAATTTCCTCGGGGCTGGGGGCCCTAAATCTGTTTTTTACTAAATTTTTAATATTTTATTCACAATTCCATTTTACAAGATAGTGAGAATAATAGATAAATATATTTATATATTTGTTATGAAATTGATTGAAATGAACAGCTTTTCAAACTTCACATTTTTAACTGATTGGCCCGGGGACCCTTAATGTAATTTCTTTTTTTATCTATATGTATTCATTTTTACTGAGATCGTTGCAACGTACGACGGGTCTGCTAGTACACATATAATATCACAGTGTTAATCACCAAACGATTTTTAAAGTAATTTTAGAAAGCAGTGCACCAAATTACTGCACCAAAAAATAACTCTTTGAGTCTATCAGCACTGTTTACAACACAAATTCTGACGTCATAGGTTCGTGCGTTGTTTGGTTAATGTTAATCTGGAAACCAAAAGGATTATGATTTAGCGTTAGGCCACAGTCAGCGATAATTGAGCGTAAATATCATATATACTAGTGTATTACCCGTTAAAAATGACGGAAGTTTTCAAAATGGATATATTTCAGTTTTTGTAATTGTCCATTTTGACTGAAAGCCACATCGTAAATAATCAGAAAATGTAGAGACTAAGAGAGAAAATTAAATCTCTTTTCCATATTGAACAATTTTATGCGGACTTTTGCGAATAGTGGGGTTTTTTTTTGGTTTTTTTATTTTGCAATATATTTTTCAAGGTTATTTTTTTAGCGGTGGGCTTTCTAAAATCTAGCGTTACGAACGGACATAGCAGAGTATATATTTTGATTATATATACGAATATATGTGTTATGAGAAAACTTCCAAGCTTAGGCTTCGCGTTAAATAAATTTGCATGAATAATAATGATATAATCATGATAATAGTAAATGCATAGTGAATTACACACAGCATAAAGTGATACTGCGGCAAAGAAGTTTGAAGTTCGACGTATTAACAAATATTGCTGAGGAGTCAGCCGGACGTTAACTTGGGGCATTGAATAGTGCGCACCAATTATGAGTGCACCAATAATACAGCACAGTGTGTTAAAAATAAATTATGTATGTGCCTGTAATGTGATCCACATCACGTATATCTGTGATTTGAAGCCGTGTAAGCTTCATCTATGATTATGACTTGTCAGTTTATTTGCCCATTTGTCCATACATTATTACCACAACATTATCAAAACATGTACAAAAATAACATGTAATTTTAAACATGTTAATAAATATTTATTTTGCATGAAACGTATTAAGCAAAGTTTGTCACAGGATAACAGAAAAGATTAACTTATGAACTGTTAATCATATTTACAGTTTAATATACACGTGTTAGTAATTCACATAAACATTTTAATTGTTGTCAAGTCAGCACCTTTTCAAGATCTATTATGACTTGTCAGTTTATGCGCCCATTCATCCATACATTATTACCTTTACATTATCAAAAACATGTAAATAAAAAATTGTAACTATATACAAATATTTATTTTACATGAAAACTCTGAAGTAAAGTTAAGCACTGGATAAAAGAAAATATTAGAGTATCAACTTTAATATACACGTTTTAGGAATTCTAATAAACGTTTTCATTATTGTCAAGTCAGCACCCCTTCCAGTTCTATATTAAAAGCAAAGATTTTTTATTCAAAATTAGTCTAAGACGCATTAAAATATTACATGTAAATAACAATAAAAAAAACTATTGTGGGAGGAGTCCGATTTTTAAATATGTTATTTTTTTAACATACAAATATGCAATCTCAAAGTGTATAAAAGAAAAACAAACGCTAAACTGAAGCATAAGTTGACGAATTTCATTTGCAGTAATAAATAATGGCTTTGTAGTTCAAAACGCATCGAAACTTGACAACCGAACGACAACCAATTGTAAATTCGATAAACCGAAAAACGAATGTTATATATTAATATAGAAAATTAAATTTATAATTACGTACGTAATATTGACATGGACACATACACAAAAACGGACATTTAATAAAAAAAAATAATAATAATATTAATCACATAAAATAAAACATTGCTCTTTTTACTTCGTTCCCTTCACACATTAATAAAAGCTCAAATAATGACGTCACGTCACAATATTTTATGGTGAGCAACACATTTTTTAAATCCCGAAAGCAACATTTTTATTATTTTTTTAATCGGGAGTTACCTCGCATAGCGTCAGGACTGACATACACAACTTGCGTGACAGATTGCAAATTATGTTATTTAACTAGCGTACACCCGTCAAAAATGACGGAAGTTTTCAGCTGAAATCTATTTATTTTATAAAAATGCACTTTTTTTTCAAAAGCCCAACTAACTTGTCCTTGTTTGATAAATACGAAATATTAAACTTTCTGAAATGTACACAAAGTATTTTATAATTATAAATCCTCAAATCCTCTTTTTACATCTAAAATGTAATATTGATTACAGTCAAATTATTGGATTATCATCTCTCCAATTTAACATCCAAAATGATACCTTTCTTTTTTAACTGCTATGGACTGTTGTACTATGTCCCTCAGCTTAACGGAATGAGTGACGTGGGCTTTTATATATGAGCTTATTGTTAGTAGCGTCTCCAATAGGCGTAGGAAGACCAATTTCATGGCAACTCAAACCATGTTGAAGAAGAATTGTATTGACTTTGTGAAGTTCTTTGTTCAACGCAATTTCATCAGTGTTCTCTCTCACGTAATCAAACGTTAAATTGGAGAGGTGATCATCGCATAGATTGACTTGTTGTGCTGGTGACAAAATACGATAATGTAAGCGAACATTTATCGTAACTGATTCGGGATAAAGTATGTTCATGCATAGGTTAGGCATCTAGACTGTTCAAAAATAAAAATATGCAGTAACTGGCAACGTTATTTTTAGCCACTCTATCATGTTACATTATGATTTATATGGTTATATTCAACTAAATTCTATCATGTTACATTATGATATATATGGATCTATTCAACTAAATTCGATAGGTTGCGCTGATATGGTGCCCTCTCGGAAGGGGTTGACCTTTACGGGGCCCGGGAGATAAGTAGGGTTGCGGAAGTGGCTGCGACTTGAAACTGACTAACCCCGGCGAAATCGCCAAAACATATGCACTGGAACCCCCGGACAACCGGGGGGATGGGCACGGCCTCATCGAGAGGCCCAGCGCTGGGTGTGGGAGCAGGCCCTTACCCAACAGTGCCCGGCTAGGAACGCCGAAGACACGAAGACCCTCTGGGAAAGGGACGGGAAGCACACGGACCGTCCTCAATGGGTTGAAGATTTCTGCCTATCCCCTCTCTATTCTATGGTTCATATATCGAAAAAAGCAGGTCCCGGAATGGACCTTCTAAACCCCTTCTCGGCGGATGGTGGTACGACGGGTCGGTTGGCTACCCCCCTCTTAGAGGCATGGTGACGAACGACAGGCCATGTCCAAGCGGTCAATCGGTGACTGGCCGTCCTTGTATGGGTGCGAAGGGCCATCCTGAACAAGCCCTGGTAGTTTTACAGTTGAATATCTGTGGCATAAGGCAAAAGGCACACGAAGTAACCAAAATACTCCACGAACGGAAAGTGGATGTAGCACTGTTCCAAGAAACGCTCCTTAAGAGGAAGCCGTTTCATATCACTGGTTACTCGCTATACCATTGCAGGTGTGACCGACGATGTCGAGGTCTTGCCACAGCGGTCCGGAATGATTTAACGATGGAGCTGCTCGAAGTTAAGTGTTACAGCAGCACTGATACTCTCACCGTGAGAGTTTTCAAAGGCGACGTTGGCTTTACAATCACAAACGTCTATAATACGCCCATAAATCCAATCGCACTTCCAGTTGGGGAAGATGTCAGTTTTGAAAGAACGATAATAGCAGGAGATTTTAATGCACATTCTCCTGACTGGGGCTATGCAGAACGGAACGCGTCAGGCCGCTACATCGAGGATGTCTGTATTAATACGAATCTCATCAGGCTGAAAAACGCAGACAGTGAACCGACACTACTGCACACGGGGCACAGCACGGAGTCCCGCCCAGATCTAACGCTTATATCCGCTGACCTAGAGTCGAAGCATAGACTGGAGGTATTAAAGGAAGTAGGAAGCGATCACCTTCCAATCCTGATCGAATTCGTGCTTGGTGCAGGCAAACCTCGATTTGAAAGAAGGCATTGGCAGTTCCGTAAGGCCGATTGGCGAAAGTACGAGGCCGAGAGCGAGACCAAGCTCGCTCTGCTGGATGTTTCAGGAGACAACATGGATGCCACCAACGGGCAGTTTATTGACACAATCCTGGGGGTTGCGAGGCGAACGATTCAAAGGACAAACGGGAAACAGAAGTTCAGACCTTACTGGGAAAAGAGTCTGACAGCATTGGTGAAACAAAGAGCAAAAGCACGGAAAAAGGCTGCCAGGTTGAAGACACCCGAAGCTCGTAGGGCGTACAACAGATTGACGGCTGACGTCCGGGCCGCTGTCGACAAAGCGAAGAAGGCGAAATGTGTAAATACGTGCGAAAAACTTGACCTCGTAGACGGAAGAAAGGTTTGGCGGCTCTTAGATGCATTATCTGGCCCGGGGAAGACAAAGAATTCCAACCCTTTGACGACACCAAAGGGAAAAAGGGCTAGTGAAGTTAAGCGCGCACGAGCGTTAAACAAACACTTTGCCCAGGTTAACAAGAAAGGCGCCAGATCTGACTTTAGCCGAACAATCGACCGAATGCGCAAAGAGGACTCAAGGAGACAAAGCAAGGGCCCTCAACTAGAGGTTTTCGCGGCCCCCTTCACAATGACAGAGTTGCAAACCGCACTCAACAAGTGTCAAGCTGGCAAAGCACCAGGATCAGATAAAGTTCACAATAAAATGCTCAAACATCTGGGCAGGACAGGCCGAATGAAACTATTGAGTTTCATAAATAGAACTTGGACAACAGGCACGCTGCCGAAGCTGTGGAAAAAGGCCACAATAACCCCAATTCCTAAAGAGGGGAAATCAGGCGAACACCCGTCCAGTTACCGGCCAATTTTCCTCACGTCGTGTGTGGCGAAGGTAGCTGAACGGTTAGTGAACGCACGACTCTACTGGTTCCTCGAAAAGACCAAATTCATTTCAATGACGCAGGGTGGGTTCCGAAAGGGACGCCAACCGATGGACCAGGCTCTCTGACTAATTCAGACGATTACAAATGAACTCCAGACGAGGAATCACACCGTTGCGGTGTTCTTCGACCTAAAGCAGGCATACGACAAGGTGTGGCGTGGAGGGCTACTTTATAAGTTGCAGCAGTTAGGTGTCACTGCGAACAAGTACAGTTGGATAAAATTGTTCCTTATGGACAGAATGATCAAGACCCGAGTGGGGGAGTCATTATCCAACGAAGCGCGCCTGGAGGACGGACTCCCACAGGGGTCCTCCCTTAGTTGTACACTGTTCCTAGCCTACGTCCACGACCTACAAGGTATTCTGGGGTCACAGAATGCCATGTTTGCTGACGATCTGGCTATATGGAGTTCCGGAATGGACGTCGCAACTCGACAAATGGACGGAATGCCCTGAAGCATGAGGTGGTGCTTCAGATATGTGGGAAAAGATTGAATTGGGATTGGACACCAACGTACTTGGGAATCAAGTTGGACCAGAAGGTCCAACTACATAACCATGTACGTGAATTGAGCGCCAAAGCCACAGCTAAACTGTCCCTGGTGACGAAACTGGCTAGCACTAGTTGGGGTGCGGACGAAAGATTACTAAGAGCTCTCTATCTCGGTAGTGTGAGGGGTGCCATTGACTACAGCCTCCCGGTCCAAGCCTTTGCGAGCCGTACGGCTCTAGATGGAATGGATAGAATACAGAACCAAGCTTTACGGTTTGTATGCGGGGCGTTGCGTACGACACCCACAGCCGCTGTAGAAATTATGTCAAACGTATAACCCCTGGCGATAAGGCGAGAAAAAGCAATCATGACCACGGTAGAGCGATACCGTAGGTTGGAGCATGACGAACCCTGCTTCCAATTACAAGACCGATGGGTAAAGAGGACCCGACTGAAAAGGCCATCCTTTATGGATACAGTCCACAAACTAGAAGACTCAGTCCCTATACCCAAGCACAGGAAACAAATGCGACTGGTCCCTGGTCGAGGACCACATGAAAGCTTTGACTTGCCTGAACTACGTTTGACACTGGCAAATACAGCGGTGACGAAAGCCAGTCCCGTCGAGCTCCAGTGAGACGAGACTCTGAAGACAATCGAGGCTTATGGCGACAGCGTGGTAAAAGTCTTCACGGACGGCTCACGTTTCAAGGATGGCCGAAGTGGATACGGAGTAATAATTCAATACCCTCAACCTGGATCTGACAGTATCGAACTGTCAGGGCCGTGCGGAGCCGCATACAGTAGTCACGACGCCGAACTGGAAGCGATCTGCAAGGGTTTGAAGGAAGTGCGCCGACGTCTAGCAAGAAGAAAGGTTTTCCCGACCGTCGTAGTCTTCACCGACTCACGGTTTTCACTCGAGACTGTGGGCCGATCCTCTCTGGAGACGAAAACGGTCAGTGTCATTTTGGAAATAGTAGGTGAAATCCTAGCACGAGGCGGAAAAGTAGTCCTTCAGTATATCACTGGGCACAGTGGCGAGCCTCATTCAGACAGGGTCGATAAGTTGGCGAGAGAATGTTCAGCTCAGCCCCAACCCGATCGCCCGATGACCCAGCTGGGGGTCAGATAGTGGCTTAAGGACCATTTCCGAGAGAAATGGCTTCAGGGCTGGGCGTCTGGAAGCCAGAAAAGTATTCCAGTACATGCCGCGACCGAGCAAAAGCGACTTCTGGTGGAAAATTGGACGTAGCAATCAGACGCTCATAACTAGAATGAGAACTGAGCATTGTCCCATACCAAGCTACTTGTACAAGTTTAACACTAGAAGGGAACTGGCCTGTCGGTTGTGTGGCGACCCGGAAGAGACGGTGGCCCACGTACTCGAAGAGTGCCCCGAGCTGTGCGGGGATTTAGAAGAGGAAGTCACGGTACTTGCAGAGGAGTACCTCTATGGCGATGCCCGCTTGATGACGCTCGCATGCGATAAAATGAACCGGGTCCTAAGAGCCTAGTGGTTCGACCCAAAAGAGAATGAACATTCACGATATGGTGCCATCTGTCTTAAAAATTCTGGTAGAAGATAAAACATCTTAAATGAACCAAAATAATTAATTTTATTAGAGTTTATGACAAACTTAAAAGCTCTACCATTCTCTTCTAACTACGTTGAGTGAATAATCACTCAAGTTGACACGGTATAATAAAACAACCCCGTAAAAACAAGGTTTTTGACTATAAATCCCTATATATGAGATATAACTAAAAGTATTGATTATGTTTCAACGCGACAAAAGTCTATAAACGTCTACACAAGTTCTAATTATATCAACAGAACAACTTTCATTTGCACACTTTGTGACCAAATATGCGACCTCAAAACACACCAAAGCACGTTACGTGAGTTACTCACAACAAAGATTTGAAAGCCCTTATTTACTTTTGTTTTTCCGCCCGCCAACGAACGACAGAGATCATGACAGACACGATTTTGAAGTTAATATATGAGACATAACTAAAGGGGGTGGGTGGGAGAGGGGAAAGGTCTTGTCACCGATATTTACTTTTGTATTATCTCCCTTAAATTTAAAACTAGGTCAAAAATCTAGCAGACGACCAAACATTCTAAATAGTGATTTATATAGATAAACTAAAAATGCATTAATTTAATTACGATACGTTTGATCGATCTAAAATTTTGATATGATGCATTGTTAGGAGACACGGGCCTGTGTGCCAAATTTCAGCTCGATGGCTTTACTGGAAGTGGGTCATTTTTTACTTTTGTTTTTACGAAGGCGGACGGGACGAGCCCGGACGAGACGAACGACGAACGAGTCGGCGTGAAGTTAATATAAGGGATTTAATAAAACAAAACCCGTAAAAACAAAGTTTTTGACTATAAATCCCTTTTATATGAGACATAACTTTAAGTATTGATTATGTTCCGACGCGAAAATCATTTAACATGTGTCGACTTTTGTTTTTCCGCGGGCGGACATTATCTCCCTTGGCTTTAAAACTAGGTCAAAACTCTAGCAGACGACGACTATACATTCTAAATAGTGATTTATATAGATAAACTAAAATGCATTAATTTAATTACGGTAGGTTCGATCGATCTGAAATTTTGATACGATGCATTGTTAAGAGAGACGGGTCCGTGTGCCAAATTTCAGCTTGATGGCTTCACTTAAAGTGGGTCATTTTCGACTTTTGTTTTTCCGCGGGCGAGACGAACGAGACGAACGATACGGACGACGAATGAGACGGCGGTGAAGTTAATATAAGGGATTTAAAAAAACAAACCCGTAAAAACAAAGTTTTTGACTATAAATCCCTTATATATGAGACATTACTAACTCCTTCATAACCCTGCTGGGAGAGGGGAAAAGTCAGGTCACCGATCGCTTGACGGAGATCAGCGTGACACGTAAAACGTAAACAAAAGCACGCCGGTACTTCGATGGGTCGCGTCAACCCGTGGTGAAACCCAAATTATCTCCCTTGGCTTTAAAACTAGGTAAAAACTCTAGCAGACAATACGACTAAACATTTTAAATAGTGATTTATATAGATAAACTAAAAATGCATTAATTTAATTACGGTACGTTCGATCGATCTGAAATGTTGATACGATGCATTGCTAGGTGACACAGGCCCGTGTGCCAAATTTCATTTCAGCTAAATGGCTTGACTGGAAGTGAGTCATTTTCGACTTTTGTTTTTACGCGGGCGGACGGGACGAGCCGGACGAGACGAACGACGAACGAGTTGGCGGTGAAGTTAATATAAGGGATTTAATAAAACAAACCCGTAAAAACAAAGTTTTTGACTATAAATCCCTTATATATGAGACATAACTAACAGTATTGATTATTTTCAAACATTTACAGACTGAATCTGTCTTAATTCAAGTTTGCTTCATAACCCTGGTGAGAGGGGAAAAGTCTTGTCACCGATTCGCTTGACGGAGCGCAGCGTGACACGTAAAATGTAAACAAAAGTGCCCTGGCCCTCTGACGGGTCGCCTCAACGTGTCAACTCAAAATTTCCCACGTGGGAAAAAAACAATAACAAACCGTGAATTTGAATTACATATCTCATATAAGGATAAACTAAAAATGCATTTATTTAATTACGGTACATTTGATCGATCAGAAATTTTGATACAATGCATTGTTAGGTTAGACGGGTCCGTGTGCCAAATTTCAGCTCGATCCGATCACGGGAAGTGGGTCATTTTCGACTTTTGTTTTTCCGCCCGCCCGCCCGCCGAGCCCATGAGATGACGACAGAGAAGGCCGCGAAGTTAATATAAGGGATTTAATAAAACAAACCCGTAAAAACAAAGTTTTTGACTATAAATTCCTTATATATGAGACATAACTAACAGTATTGATTATTTTCAAACATTTACAGACTGACACCGAGTGATGTCCCTTGTGTTTAATAAATGGGGTGGGATGTGAGGGGGTGTCGGCACGACGGTCGGCGTCAACACGACGGTCGGCGTCAACTCAAACTCACGTGGAAGTGGGAGAAAAAAACAATAGCAAACAGTGAATTTAAATTACATACCTCATATAAGGATAAACTAAAAATGCATTAATTTAGTTACGGTATAATCGATCGATCTGATATTTTAATACAATGCATTGTTAGGTGAGTCGGGTCCGTGTGCAAAATTTCAGCTCGATCGGATCACTGGAAGCGGGTCATTTTCGACTTTTCTTTTTCCGCCCGCCCAGCCCATGAGATGATGAGAGAGATGATGAGATGACGACAGACAGAGACGGCCGCGAAGTTAATATAAGGGATTTAAAAAGGAAGAATTACTCTTTAAAATCTTCGACAAACAGGGACAGATATCTGGCCCAACAACACGTCACAAAATATGGACATATATGCATTTAATAACAACCCCATTCTAAATTAATTTGAGACATAGATAAAATAGAACAAAGTAAACAATAGCTGTCGGATTTATTACTGGAGAATAGTCAAAATTAACAAGAGTGACACCATTATTTAAATTTAAATCATTAAACCTAAAAGCACTAGACAGAATAACAGAGTATAAATGGGACATTTAGCTATTAATTCCAACTTCGAAATACTGTACAACGATAATCTAATTCAACCCTCAGGTAATATAACTTTAGAAAGCCCCCTTCCCATTCCGTATGCAATAAGAAACATGAAGAAATTCGCCTTCTTCCTGACCAGTCTTGATCAAACGAGGAAAACCAACGCTCTTTCAACATTTAACATTCAAATAAAAATGCTGGACTACACAGAAAACATTGGATAAACATAGGACTCAATAATATTCTGTATAAAATGAGCGTCTGTAATAGATAAGATAAGAATAATTCCAATAATGTTTTAAAGATTGCCATTTATAAGTGAGATAACATGAGGGGTGAATAAAAGCAGATGTAAGTATATTTTATAAATAGTTATGTAGAACATACTAATAACTTAGATAAAATTGTAGCTTTTTTGTTTATTTTTTGCGTTACTATTTTTTCCCAAAAAATATCACTAACAGCATTACCCTCTCATAGTGCTTATATGTTGCCACATAAGTATGTCAGTTATAACCTTTCAGTAATTTCTTTATAAAAAATATTTTTTTTTATTATTCAAATGTTAACAAAAATGAATCCTAATCATTGGAAACGAGCAGATTGGATACCACACATGTAGTCACGTATATACTGTAGTCAATACAACGGTCATGATGCACTTCACCTGACAATTAAACTTTTACAATTATTTCATTCATTTCCCTTGATCAACTGCGAATTATACTTATTTATAATTGTGGCGCAGTCATCATTATGCATTATATCTAGAGAACTAAACTAAGAAGGCAGAACATAATAATACATTCGTTATTCTTGAGATAACATGTGCAGTATTTAAAATATACTCTTATTTAGATGAGAAGTTAGAATAACAAATAAAAATATGTTAACGAAATGGTCTCATTTTGTTTATAAAATGTTGGTCGCTAAATGTTTAAAAATTTAAATGACGTCATTAGTTATGCGGTACACAAGTTTTTGAGATTTGATGTATTTCATGCGACGCTATACTTTCAATCTTAGAGTTCTTCTATCTGTCTTTTCACTATCTCTTTCTCTCTTATTCGTTGTTTCTTTCACTCTCTCTCTCTCTCTCTCTTTTCCCTCTCTCTCTCTCTTATTCGATCTCCCTTTTCCCTCTCTCTCTCTCTTATTCGATCTTCCTTTTCTCTCTCTCTCTCTCTCTCTTATTCGATCTTCCTTTTCACTCTCTCTCTCTCTCTTATTCGATCTTCCTTTTCACTCTCTCTCTCTCTCTCTCTTATTCTATTTTCCTTTTCACTCTCTCTTTTCTTATTCGATCTTCCTTTTCACTCTCTCTCTCTATTATTCGATCTTTCTTTTCACACACACACATACTCTCCCTCTCTCTCTCTCTCTGTCTTTAGTTACGATTAATCAGTTAATACTGCATAAAACAATATAATTTGCAATTGTCACGCAAGTCAGTCAGTCTGTCCTGACACTAATAATTGTAGAAAGCAGGGAAAACCAAATTACTGCATCAAAGCATCAAAAGGTGTGCAAATTAAATATGCGCTGTAAAAATTATTATATGAAGTCATTGTTTTCGCTCATATTTTAATTTTGGAAAAGGGATCAATGTAAAAAGAGGACTTGTTGATGGTTAATTTTAAAATTAAAACACAAAATGGGCGCCGCAGGCGCCCTGCAACCCCTATTATAAAATACTTTGTGTACATTTCAGACAGTTTAATATTTCGTATTTATCAAACAAGGACAAGTTAGTTGGGCTTTTGAAAAAGGTCGGCGCCGTAGGCGCCCTAAAAAAAGTGCATTTTTTAATAAAATAAATAGATTTCAGCTGAAAACTTCCGTCATTTTTGACGGGTGTACGCTAGTTAATTTATAATTTTGATTACACAATTTCTTTGTGTAACTTGTATTTCATTTTAAGTGATATCTCAGGAGTATTTGTTTATGATTTATGCAATTTTTTTTCTATTATATATCATTAACCCAAGGGAGAAGATTGTGTTTCGTTGTTCAGAGATATTGTGACCATCAAACATAAACAAATGACGAAACATTACATCAATAATATTTAATTTACAATTATTAGCAGTTTGTAGATGATGAATCTATTGTAAAATAAAGAAATATGCAATATATTAATATCCCTAATCAGCTACTGATGTTATTGCTTACCCAATAAACCAATGTCTCTCTTCATAGAATTCTAGGGACTTAAATTTAATATTGAGGTCTAAACAGTGCGATACTATTGTATTTGGAATGCAGTACGACTGCCTGCTTGCGTATGTATCACGTGACGCTCCTGTTGTGTACGGGTTGATCTCTTCCTATCTTATCCTTTTAAAAAACATCCTACTATACAGAAGATTATTGCGTCCTGCACTTATTTATGTTGTATTTTTCTAGTCCTGCATGCTTATTAGAGTTTTATATTTTGACAAATGTTGGTTTAACTCGTTCTTTCAGGCCAAAATTGTCACTGACAGAAATAAGATAATATTTTTGTTTGGGTTATAATTAAATAACGAAGACCTCAGAGACTATAGAAGCTTTCTTACTACTTTGTTAATAATAGTGTTAGTGGATATTGTGTTAGTGGATATTGTGTTAGTGGATATTGTATTAGTGGATATTGTGTTAGTGGATATTGTGTTAGTGGATATTGTGTTAGTGGATATTGTGTTAGTGGATATTGTGTTAGTGGATATTGTGTAAGTGGATATTATGTTAGTGGATATTGTGTTAGTGGATATTATGACATTTGATAACAACTGTGTTAATAACAGGCCAGCTTGGTCTGTTCTTCACTCACCAACAGGCCAGCTTGGTCTATTCTTCACTCACCAACAGGCTTCTGTTCTTCACTCACCAATGGGCCAGCTTGGTCGTCTATTCTTCACTCACCAACGGGCTAGCGTGGTCTGTTCTTAACTCACCAAGAGGCCAGCTTGTTCTGTTCTTCACTCACCAACAGGGCTAGCTTGGTCTGTTCTTCACTCACCAACAGGGCCAGCTTGGTCTGTTCTTCACTCACCAATAGGCCAGCTTGGTCTGTTCTTCACTCACCAACAGGCCAGCTTGGTCTGTTCTTCACTCACCAATGGGCCAGCTTGGTCTATTCTTCACTCACCAACGGGCCAGCTTGGTCTATTCTTCACTCACCAACAGGCCAGCTTGGTCTGTTCTTCACTCACCAACAGGCCAGCACGGTATGTGCGTTCTAATACGACTGTAGCACGCGATGATCTTCTATAATGGTTAAAATATTTATTTTTAAAAAAACATCACTACAGTCCTAAAACCAATATGGCGTCAATATATTAAAATGTTTTTTTTAAAATTGATTTCATTCATGTACACAATCTGCACCAATAACTGATATTAGTGTGCATTGGGCTGATTACTATTTTTTTTTCTTAAAGAAATTGAAACCCCTTACATTAGAGGAACAATTGTATGCAGACGACAATGGCAACATTATTTTTTTTTAAATTGAAAAAAGTTTCGCCACCTCTTCATTTTCTTTTGTTCACTCAGCGCCGTTTGAGACTAGCGGTGAAGCGCGCTTCGATAGCACTCTTTTTAGTAATGAAATCATAGAGTGTAGAAACTCTTCATTTAGTGGGAGAAGCTTTAGTTGACTTCCGGAAGGGGCGGTATCTGCTTTTGCTAGTGTTATCACTCGATTGGCGAAGTGTTGTAGTTTTTACTGGTTTATTTGTCATTTTAAAATGTTATTTTGCAATACTTTAAAAAAAATATTTGTGCTAAACTACAGGTAAAAATAGTAATAAACTCAATTCGGTCTTTTGAATGCGTAAAATAGCCATTCTTATCCTAAAAGGTAAAGTCAGTGTGACAATAACAATATAAATACATTTTCCGCATTTGTTTAACTTTCATAACCGGTTGATCGCAATAAAAGCGAAATCCTTACAGGACTGATGCAAATGTTTAAAGAAAACCTTATACTTATTGGGATTTAAACATTATAATTATTTTATTATTGTTATATTTTATTTTCTGCTTCCGTTGAATCTTCTATACAAATAAAAGGCAAAGCCCTGACTGACTCATTCATCACTAATTCTCCAACTTCCCGTGTAGGTAGAAGCATGAAACTTTGGGAAGTTATTGAGTAGCCTCTCACGACGAAAATTGGAGTAAAAGAATTTTTAAATTAACACTCATGGGGGCAGGGGGCCCAAAAACGTTTTTTTTTACTTATATGGCCTATATAAAATTTGAATATCAATAATTCTCCTTTTTCCCGAGTAGGCAGAAGCATGAAACTTTGGGAAGTTGTTGAGTACAATCCCGCGATGGTAACATGAGAAAAATTATTTAAATTATCACTTCCTGGGGGCTGGGGTCCAAAATGAAGTTTTTTCTTTATGTGAGCAATATAAAATCTAAAAATCACTAATTCTCCTATTGCCCGTGTAGATAAAAGCATGAAACTTGGGGTCGTTGTTAAGTTCACTTCCACGATGGTAACAGGTAAAAACAATATTTAAATTATCACATACTGGGGGCCGGGGGCCCAAATGTAGTTTTTTCTTATCACTAATTCTCCTATTGCCCGTGTAGATAGAAGCATGAAACTTGGGGTCGTTGTTAAGTTCACTTCCAAGATGGTAACAGGTAAAAACAATATTTAAATTATCACATACTGGGGACCGGGGGCCCAAATGTAGTTTTTTCTTATACTAAAACTGACTCATCACTAGTTATCGGATTTCCCGTGTAGGTAGAAGCGTGAAACCTTGGGAAGTTGTCAAGTAGCCTCTCTCGACGACAAATGGCGAGAAAGAATTTTAAAATTCACCTTCATGGCGCCGGGGGCCAAAAATTTTTTTTCCCTTCTATGGGCTATATAAACATTTGAAAATCACTAATTCTCCTATTTCCCGAGTTGACAGAAGCATGAAACTTTGGGAAGATGTTGAGTACAATCCCGCGATGGTATCGGGATAAAAAATATTTAAAATATCACTTCCTGGGGGCCGGGTGCCAAAATGAAGTTTTTTCCTTATATGAGCTATATAAAAACTAAAAATCACTTAGAAGCATGAAACTCTAAGGAGTTGATAAGTACACTTCCGTGATGGGAACAAGAGAACAAAATATTTAAATTATCACTTACTGGGGGCCGGCGGCCCAAATATAGTTTAATCTTTTATAAAAAACTGACTCCTCCTTAATTCTCCAACTTCCCGCGTAGGTAGAAGCATGAAACTTTGGGAAGTTGTCGAGTACCCTCTTGCGACGATACTGGGCCTAAAAGATTTTTAGAATTCAGACTCATGGGGGCCGGGGCCCGAAACAATTATTTCCCTTTTATGGGCTATATTTAAATGAAAAAACAACTAATTCTCATATTTTGCGAGTTGGCCGAAGAATGAAACTTTGGGAAGTTATTGAGTGCACTTCCGCGATGTTAACAGGCAAAACAATATTTAAAATATAAAAAATTAGGGCCGGGGGCCCAAATGAAGTTTTTGCTTAAATGAGCTTTATAAAAACTGAAATTCACAAATTCTGATATTTTCGGTGTAGATAGAAGCATGAAACTCTGAGTAGTTGATAAGAACACTTCCGCAATGGTACCAGGTGAAAAAATATTTAAATTAACACTTACTGGGGGCCGGGGGCCCAAAAGAAGTTTTTTCTAATATTAAAAACTGACTCATCACGAATTCTCCTATTTCCCGTGTAGGTAAAAGCATGAAACTTTGGGAAGTTGTCGAGTACCCTCTCGCTATGCAAATTGGCGTAAAAGATTTTTAAATTTCACTCTCATGGTGGCCGGGGGCCAAAAACAATTATTTTCCTTATGAGGGCTTTATTAAAATGAAAAATAACTAATTCTCATATTTTGCGAGGAGGCAGAAGAATGAAACTTTGTGAAGTTGTTGAGTACACTTCCGCGATGTTAACAGGCAAAACAATATTTAAAATATCGAAAATTGGGGCCGGGGGCCTAAATGAAGTTTTTGTTTAAATGAGCTTTATAAAAACTGAAATTCACAAATTCTCATATTTCCGGTGTAGATAGAAGCATGAAACTCTGAGTAGTTAATAAGAACACTTCCGCGATGGTACCGGGTGAAATAAATATTTAAATGAACACTTACTGGGGGCCTGGGGCCCAAAAGAAGTTTTTTCTAATATTAAAAACTGACTCATCACGAATTCTCCAATTTCCCGTGTAGGTAAAAACATGAAACTTTGGGAAGTTGTTGAGTACCCTCTCGCAATGCAAATTGGCGTAAAAGAATTTTAAATTTCACTCTCATAGGGGCCGGGCCAAAGAGAGTTTTTGCCCTTATACTGAAAATCGCCATATACTCCACTTTCCCGTATAGGTAGAAACATGAAACTTTGGGAATTTGTTGAGTCCTCTCTCTCGATGGTAGCATGCAAAAAAAATATTAAATTATTACTCACTGGGGGCCGGGGGCCAAAATGTACTTTTTCTTATGTACCTTATTCTCCACTTTTCCGTATAGGTAGAAACATGAAACATTGGGAATTTGTTGAGTCCTCTCTCTCGATGGTAGCATGCAAACAAAATATTTAAATTATCATTCACTGGGGGCCGGGGGCACAAATGCACATTTTCGTATATAAAATCTGACTCAAATCTAATTCTCTTATTTCCGTGTAGGTAAAAGCATAAAACGTTTTGAAATTATTGAATACACTCCCGCGATGGTAACATGCCAACACATATTTAAATTTTCACTCACTGGGGGCCGGGGGCCCAATTTTTGTTCTTACGTAAAAAGTTAATCATCACAGATTCTCCATTTTCCCGTGTAGCTAGAAGCATTAAATTTTGGGAAGTTGTTGAGTACACTCCCGGAATGGTAACAGGCAAGTTTTTTTTTGTTTAATTATCACTCACTGGGGGCCTGGGACACAAAAGTAATATTTTTAACTTATATGAGCTAAAATAAATTTTAAAAAAAAATTGGATACTGTGTAAATGTATTTTTACAAAACTTGGAAGATAAAAACTTGATGGCCTATATTAAAATTTGTTAGGGCATTAAAATTAATTTTTTCAATATTTTGTAGACGAGGGTCCCTAATCTCTTTTTTGTAAACGTTTAATACATTTTAACCATTCGATTTCACAAAATTTTTATAAAAAATGTTCACTAACAAATATATTCATCATAATCCAAATTGAAATAAGCTGTTGTTTTGAACTATATATTTTACCCCGATAGGGCCCCGGCTCTTATTTTAGATTTTTTTAAAGATGTATTAATTGTAAATGTATTTTATTCATCCCACGGCCATTAAACTTTAGCAAGTTTTTGGGTACGCTCCATCTAAGGTTTCTGGCACTAAAAGTAAAAGTTTTAAAAACACCACTTATTCCGGGCTGGGGGCCCGTATTTCATATTTTAACATTAGTTATATAAAAGGTAATTTAAAATGTGGCTACTAGGTAAATGGATGAACTATGGCCAAATTTGATTTAACAAATAAAATAAAATTATATAGGGTAATGAACTTCTAACGTCTGTTCCTTTGGCGCAGGGACCCAAAATATTTTTTTTTGTAAACATTTAAAGCTTTGTCACCTAAAAATAATTTAAATAAATATAGTCACATTTCTCTATAATGACCTAGATTGAAATCCTCAGACCTTATGAGATATGCACATCCTGTATCCTTTTTGCACGGGGGCCCGTAATTTCATTTTAGTACCCATTTTATTTTACACGACCTTGACAAATATTGACAAAAAAGAATATCAATCATGATTCAGAATGAAATCTATTAGTGTTTTAAATTGGTGTTAAACGGGTTTTCAACGCTTACTAAAATTCTAACTTCCGCAGCAGAGCGCGGGGATTTTGCTAGTATATAATATATGTAATGGAATATTTTACAACATGATGGAATATTTTTGATAAACTATCTCGTTTTCAGTGCAAGATTGCAAGTCTTACCGAGGGGAAGAAAAGTTCAATAAATGTAAACACTTTTAAACAATAATAAAATGTCACATAAAAATTGCCAGCAACAGTTTAAAATTAAACAGGAGTATTTGGAGGAAGAATCTACCCTCATCTTCTAAACAGAAAAGGAATCCAAAGATTCCATTTGTTGAAAAGCTAAACAATCTAACATGGATGCCTACAAACCGTCAAATTCTTGGAAACTTCACTTTTCTGTTTAATAGCGAGAAACGGCTACTGGTTAGAAATAGAATTATGATTACGGCTAAAGAATTGCTCTGGAGGGAAATTATAGACTTTCCACTATTATCCAGCACACCTATCAGAAAGAAACTCAATAGGCTGATTGATCTATATGACAAAAACAAAAAGAAACCATCTGATAAATTTACTGCAACAGTTTATCATTTATTTGATGTTACCAACGTTGATGGATAGTGGAAAAGCACAGAAGATAAAGAGCTCTACCAGAGACAAGTTAAGAGTGGAGGAAAGATTGGTTATTCAATGGTCAAACAAGCCCCTTTGGCATCAATCCACCCAAGAAAACGAATCCGACTATCAAAAACTCAATCCCAAGCAAGCTCTTCTCAATCACAACCCACACAAACACATACAACTGTCTTAAAATCTTCAGATTCTGAAACCTCTGCTTCTTCAGCCGAGTTGCCAACCTCTTCTTCCACGTCATCTTCTCCTGAACACAAACCGAAATACCAAAGAGCAAGCACTACAACCGCGGATTTACTAGTTGCTATATAAAAGTAGGTTTTCAATGAAATTTTGGGTTCGCCATCACTGGTCTAGAGCGTGTTTTAGTACAATGTAAATGGTATCTTGAAAAAAAAACGTAAAAAAACAAGTTTTTTTTACTATAAATCCTAAATATACGAGACATAACTAAAAGAATTATAATACTCATTGCACAACAAATAAAAAATCAAAAATTTTTGTTATGTCTATAATATATACAGGATTTATAGTTTTAAAAAATTTATACAGTCTGCATGCTAAATTTCAGATCGATTTGATCACTGGGAAAGGGTTATAAAAACATGTTTAACATAGTGCGCACCGCGGATCAGATAAGCAATTAATAGCATTTACATTTAAAGATCGTGAATATATCTTTAAAAAGTATAGTCAATATAATACGCACCGCGACACTCAAACACAAATATTGACATGCTACAATGAGATAAATAGAGATAATCTAAAGATTCATTAATTTAATAATCGATCTGAATCTTTGACAGATCATTTTTATCGTCGGCACAAGTTGGCCTGCAAAATTTCAGCTCGCTTGCTTACAAGGAAGTGGGTTATAGGTCGATCCAAAGTTTTTTCGACATTCAAGCAAGACCTCGAGCAGACACCACGAGTTAATATAAAGAATTTTTAAAAAAAAAGAAGTGTTTTTAATAATGACTAGCAGACCCGTCGTGCGTTGCAACGATCTCAGTAAAAATTATTAAATTTCAAAAAAACCATTGTGTGGTATGCATTAAAAACAAGTATGCCAGAAACCTTCACGGAAGTTTGCAAATAAACAAAATCCAAGTTTCATGGCAAACGGATAAATAAATTAATAAATAAAAATCTTACAAAAGAAAAAAACGATATTAAGGGGCCCGGCCAAAACAATAAGTGATAATTTTATTTTTTATTGCCATTGCACTCAAGCTAAATTTCTAAATATCGTGTAAAATTCAATGGGGAATACAATTATTTATCTTTAAAAAGTGAATGACAAAAATATCTTAAACATATATGAAAAAAGACATTTGGGCCCCAGGCCCCGAAGAAATTGACATTAGAAGTTCAGAAAACTTTAGTATTTTAAAATGGGCTACCAAGTGTTTCTATACAAAGTTTCGCTAAGATCCAACCTTTTACTCAGTAGCTAACGCAAAAACTAATTTTTATGAAGCTCGTATAAGCAAAAAAAATAATATTAAGGGCCCCAGGGTCCTTCTATTGCAAGAAATAAAGTGCGAAACACATGTTCATTTGAATAAATTTTAAAATACATACATTTATTTATATTTCTCAATATTGTTAACAATTGAATGGACGATAAAATATTAAACTTTTACTAAAAATACATTTTGGGCCCCCTGCCCCAAGGGAATGTTAATTAGAGGTCAGTGCCCTATTGTAATAAAATATAGACCCTTGAGTTTTTTTATACAAAGATGGGTCAAGATCCATTAATTTTCTCAGTATTTTATGCTAATACTAATTTTTATACATCTAATATAAGAAAAAATGACATTTAGGGGCCCCTGGACCCATTCGTTAAAAGATGTCAATTGCAAAAACCTATCCATTCTAATTCAGTTTCGTCAAAAATATATTCCTCACGATCGTGAAAAATGGAATGGGGAAAAATATCTTAAACATATACGAAGAAAAAAAATCGACATTTGAAATTCTGTGCCCTATAGTTTTTTAATATGGGCTACCAGTTTTTGTATTCAAATTTTGGTTAAGATCAATTCTTTTAGTTAGTAGCTAACGCATCAACTAATTTTTATAAAGCTCATATTAGCAAAAACGACATTAAGGGCCCCAGGGCCCATTCAGGGATACACGTGTCATTAGTTTTGTCAAGATTGTTAATAACTGAATGGTGAATAAAATCTTAAACGTTTAAGAAAAGAGACTTTTTGGTCCCCCAGCCCCAAAGGAATGACTATTAGGAGTTCAGTGCCTTAGAGTATTTTAATATTCGCTATCAATTTGTTATGTACAAAGTTTGGTTAAAATCCAACAATTTACACAATAAGTAGAGCTTAAACTAATTTTTATATAGCTCGCATTAGAATAAAATGACATTATGGGCGCCCGGTGCCCCATGAGTGTTAAATTAAGAAAAAAAAGTTGCCAGTCACCATCCCAGCTGGGTACTCAACAGTCTCAAAAAATTTCATGACGATCGGATTTTAGTCAGCTATAAAGGACATGCACACACACACACACGCACACACCCAGACATACTTTAATTTTTTTATCTATTGATTAAACAAATAATCACTATATATCACAAATTTATATACAAATTGAGATGTCATAATCAAATTGCGTTGTACAAATCTTATTTATGTATATGCATATGTGCATCATAGACATATTATTATTATGTCAAGGTTTCCATTTGAAATAACATGTATTCGCTTGCACTAAGAGATGAGTTTGTTTTTCTTACTTGCAATGAATGCAACATAATTGGCATCGAGCCGATGTTTTTCTTGTACTCGATCCTATAGAGCGACATTCTAAAATTCTTAGAAAGCTTTTCTTCTCATATACCAAAAATGCCCAAATATAGCTTAACCTACAATGTAAAAAGTCCCCAATTTATTCAAAAGTTTTTCAAGAAAAAAAGGGGGAAAAAAGGAATTAAAATGAAGTCAAAGATATATTGTTATATTAAATACATAGAAAGAATGAACAACCTAAAATGTGACTGTTACAACCAAAATTATTGAACAATGTTAAGGTCTAGGCTGCCTTATGTTTCTTTTTTTTAAGGCTACTGCGTTATAAATCTTAGTAGGTCAAGGAATAAAAAGAAAAAGAGACATACTGAAAATTTAACGAAGTTCGGAAAATTTGACACGTAGGGCTGTCAAGACGTTGGAGGCAATGCTTGGAGTTGTATTGCATGGGGTCAAAGTTTAGACGCTTTTTACAACAAAAAATTGTCTATGGCAAAAACACAAATGCTGTCTTTGAAATATCTTTTTTTAAAAAAAAGGTCATCGGCTCTATTCAGGCCAATACAGTAATTATATTAAAACTTTCACCATTACTTGGACTGTAGACTTTTCCCATACCAACTCTCCTTAAATTTATGAATACTTTCTCTTAAAGTATACATTTACTTGATCAAGTTGTAGTTAACACATAAAATCCAATACCGATACAAGAGAAACTAATTAGCAAACAGTCAGGAAACTTTCATCATATAGTCATAGGTATACAACAAAAGAAATTACAAAGACAGATTTGTCTTCTCTCATCTATTTAGACGCTCCTTCTATACAGAGGATAATGCGTCCACAGACCAGCCAGTCTATTGGCAAGTGAAACAGCGTTCACGCGTCACAGGTATAAGGATTCCTTGCAATACCCAGCCTCATTTGTTTCACTAACTATTGTCAGGTGCCCCTTCGGTGGACTCAGGGATACCCTTGGACCCGGGACCAAGCCCTTATCAACAAGGATCTTTGAACCCGTGAACATCGGTTCATCAGCCGAGCGCACATGCCACTCGAACCCTGTGTCCCTCAATTTCAACCTTGCAATTCACGTATCAGACATAGTTAAGCCTTGCAATACAGTTATAATTCGTAGTTTACACAGTATATGCACTTCAGGGACCAGTTAATATTAACCAACAAAGCATCAGATAAAATTTTTACAAACACATAATCTACAAACCGATGTTAGTACAACTAACAACAACATAAAACCGACCCATATATTATTAATTACAATCTTCGCCCATTTCTCTGTGTCTGTTTCACTACATTTAAAAACCTTCACCTGAAGTGCATTCAGAATCTGTTCCAAAACATAGATACCAATTCGTCCGTTATCAGCTAATTTTCCGGGGGAAATGTATTACGCGTCTCGTGTAAAATTTCCATGAAAAATTATCCACTAGGAATTCCAACGTTGGAGTAAGGAGTATTATAAACAACCCCATAAAAACAGAGTTTTTGACCATAAATACCTTATATATGAGAAATATCTAAAAGTATTGATTATGTTCAATAAAATATCTATCCCTAGACAACAATTACAGACTAAACGCGATTTAACTCCCTTGCTGTAAACACGAGGATGTGGTCGTGGATGGCTGGAGTGAATTCCAGTGACACGTAAAATGTAAACAAGAACAGACGGCTATATTGAGTTACACAGAGATAAACAAAAATGCATTAATTTAATTACGGTACGATTGATCGATCTGAAATTTTGATACAATGCATTGTTAGGTGACACAAGTCTACGTGCAAGATTTCAGCTCGATAGCATTACGGAAAGTGTGTCATTTTTTACTTTTATTTTTCCACCCGCCCGACGACGAACGACAAGATTTCGTAGTTAATATAAGGGATTTAATTTAACAACCCCATAAAAAAAAGTTTTTGACTATAAATCCCTTCTATATGAGACATAACGAAAAGTATTGATTATGTTCAAACGCGACAAACATTTAAAGACTGAAACCGACTGATCTCTCCTGGCTTTAAAACAGGGGGAAATGGGTGGGGACATCGATGGGTGGCGTGAACTCAAGTGGCATGCGACGCCGAACAATAACAAGCAGTGAAATTGAATTACCTATAGTTTTGCATAGATAAACTAAAAATGCATTAACTTCTTCTTCTTCTTCTTCTTTCTTAATTTAAGTTTTGCCTGCATTAATTTAATTACGGTGCATTCGATCGATCTCAAATTTTGATACGATGCATTGTTATGTGACACGAGTCTATGTGTAAAATTTCAGCTCGATCGCATCAAATAAAGTGTGTCATTTTTTACTTTTGTTTTCCGCCTGCCCGACGACGAATGACAGCGATGACGACAGACAGACAGAGAGAGAGGGAGAGAGAGATAGAAGATTTCGAAACTTCTATAAGGGATTTAAAATCATTTATATCAAGGAGTAACTTTCTTTGTGTCATCTCCAACGGCTATGTCCCATTTTAAAAGAAATGTCTCTTTATAGCTTTACAAATGACCGCTGTTGTAAAATTTATTTCACAATTAAAGTACATTAAAGTATAATTACTGGCTGATATAAAATATGTTAAAAGTATTGGTTTAAACATATAAAAGCTCTCAAGTCCAAATGTATCCATGCTTGTACGTCATATTGACTACTTTGAACTGCATGCAACAAAGATGTTTATTCTTCCATCAAATCTATGTCAGGAGACATATTAATTATGATAATTCATATCTGTTTGACATGTATGCATCTATGTCACGTACACCAGTAAGACGTAGCAAGTGTGTGCATGAATATCAGTTTTGTATGTGTGTATCTTTTATTTTAAGCATTATCTCATCTTTTACAGATGCTCCTTCTATACAGAAGATTATTGTGTTATAGATATATAGAGTTAGCTTGCAAAGTGATTAGCAAAGCAACATTTTTGTTTCCTTTGAATAGTTAAACACTTTACAGCCTGTAATAACATTTGACTTCAAAAGATGTAGAGTCGAAGGGTAAGTGTTGTGGCTGAAGAAATTAACGATTAATTAATGGATTAATCGTAAAAATGTTAATCGATTAAAATTAATTTGATCGATTAAATTTCGAATAAAATTTAAGAAAATATTTCTAATATTTTTTTCCAATTTATTAATCATACTTTATTACTTTACCCTAATATAATCATTATTTATTTAGACATGCATAAGTAACCAAAAAGCTTTGTCTTCCTTTTTCTTGCATAATATAACGAATTTGCTGTGTTACGTCACAAAATGTGGGAGCAAAGGAATTGCCGCGAATAAACAGATTTCGCGAAATAATGAATAGCGACTTAACAGATCTAAATATGCGTTATAAAAATATAAATAATCGAAATTAATAAAATTATGAATTATTTGACGAATTTACTCAATGAACTTTATTTTTAAAGAAATCACATTAGCTTGAGACACACACACACACAAAGTTTAGTTAGTATTCTGATATTCACAAATTTAAAAAGAAAATATTGAAGATACAAACAATAAAACTGTTTAACTTTAAAAAAAATTGTATTAGAAGTAAGATAGAGAAATTCTCCAATAAAAACTGTGAGGATTTTAGTCATATGTCTTGCAAGATCCGTCAACAAGAAACATAATCAATCATTTTTTTAAAAAATACTGCAGAGTCTCGCAATATCATTTTGAGAATCTTAGTAATTTTAGAACCGTTGGGAATATTTGGTCAAACCAATGTAATAGGAGACGCTAAATTAACCTTGAATTGGACAAAGTTGCAGGGGTCACCAAAACGTTATTGGGACGACATAATATGCAAATGAGGCCTTGATTTGGTACCTACTGGAAATATATCATCACGTGCTAAGAAAGTGTGAGTTAGGGCTTGAGCAGTGCTTGTATACTGGGAAGAAACCATGAGGAGATCTCTCTTCCAGATCTCTCTTCTAGATCTCTCTTCCAGATTTCAGATATACCATTTAAACATAATGTTTTAGATTATAATAATTTTAATAGAAATGTACAGACTTATTATAAAATACAATGAAATGAAAAAAAGTCATAGACTGAGAGGAATTTGAGCCTAGCTGAGAAGTCTGTTTTCAGGTTCGATTAGTTAAGCTAGACTTAGAATGTTTCAAGTTTATAATTGAATATTGCACATGTTGTACTATTACTTATATGCTTATTAGTTATTGATAGTTAGTAGTAGTAATATATATGTATGTTCTCTATTGTTTTCATCTAGTAACGTTAGGAGACTAACGTATAGGATAGTCAAGCTATTAACGTAGAGTTAGTATAGCAAAGTAGAACTTTAGTATAGAAGTTTGAGCACCAAAATGTGCTTTGGGCAAAAGTGGGCAAGTCGACCCTGAGCCTGACGAAATGAGAACGATGAGCACTCTTATCAGTGTACGAAGCTGTCAATCAGAACACAGTAACTGAAGGGATGTGGTGTTTATCGGCCTATTACATGATGTGCAGGTGAAGCATCGCTGACCAGTGAGGCGGAACACAAGACTGACCACATGACCTGAGACAGTTTGTATTAGCACAAGGCATATAGCGGACTTGGCTAATTAAGGAACGTAATATTCATTGTTTTAGTACCTTTATATTTTGTACCTGAGTTAAAACATTATTGTCTACATTTATCAATATACATAATTTGCAATCTCTGTCACATCTGTAGTGTGTGTCCGTGACGCTACTAATTTTAGAAAGCAGCGCACCAAATTACTGCACCAATGCATCAAAATGTGTGCAAATTAAAGATGTGCTGTAAAAAAATTATATGGCGTCATTGTTTTAGCTCATATTTTAATTTTAGAAAAGGGAACAATGTCAAAAGAGGATTTGATGATGGTTAATTATAGAAAAAAGGGGTCGCCGTCAATGTTCACTCTAAGGTTTGCCGGTTGTTGTGTAAAATAAAAAAAAATCGTGTGCAAAGTTTCACAGTTGAACATTTTTTTGTGTGCAAATTTTTTTACATCAATCAAAAATACTTGCATCAATTGGACCGATATACTTTATGTGACAAATTTTTTTATCAAAATAATATAGTAGATTATAATTAAATAAACAAGAATTAGAAATGTATATTCCTGTTAAACGGTATTTATTATTTAAATGCCAACATACCCATATGCCGCTATTATATTCTGTGGGCACTTTGGCGCCTGCCTTTGAATGAAATCCATCTTTTATAGACTTCGTCAAGGTTGATCTGAAGTCCATCATTCTGACAAGATTTAATCCTCATAAGAATGTCTAAATGTAGGTCGTCCAACCTATTTCTAGATTTTACTTTTATAGAATTCATTAGGCTGTATCCACGTTCGCTATCAGTGCTCTATGCAAGACATGTAGCACAAATATCAACAGGATGGCAATGTCGCTGAATTGTTCCTCATTCATGACAAACTGAATCACCTCATCGAAAGTCTGCATCAACCCACATTTCTTTTTCTCTGCAAGCACAAATCTTAAATTACGATACTGATCCATAAGTTTCGGCAATATGTCTTCATAGCTTTTAAAGAATGTTTGTATCTAGAAAGTATAGTCCAACACGTTGTGCTTGTCCATAATTAAAATTTGACATGTTGACTAACGCTGACATCTCTAATATTCGCCATTGCATCAAGTCGCTTTCAGGAAAACGAGAGTCCATGTGCAAACACATACATTCAACAAATTTGAGGATGGGACTTATGTTTTCATCCTCACAGCCTGAAAGCATTTTAGCAACATCTGCAGACCAATGAACACTTTCACCAAGGTTCTGTCCTCTTAGGTTATTGATCCTTCCTTTTACAAACTGGTATGCCTCGATGTTCATTAGATTTTTCTTTTGTGACAGCTTGTTAAATTTGGCAAGTTCTCCAACTATTGCATCAATGACACTAAGAAAAGTTTGAAACTGTGGGTCTCTGAGCTTCTTTAAACAATATTTATTGACTGGGTCATTATACAAGCGTACCTGCTCTTCGCAGTATTCAGTCAGTTTTTGTATGTTTCTCAACAATGCTTGTAAAGCAAAGTGCCGTGAAAGATATCTGACCATATACAGAGTCGTCTAAATACATCCTGCTTCAGGTGTCCAAGGTTAACTTAGTTGTTATTTTAAAACACTCCTTTCACCCCAACAGAACTCCCATTGTTTTTATTACAAACAATACTCAGTTGGAAGCGTTACTTATATGTTTGTTTAGTCAAGTAAACATAATAGTAGATTGAGGGTCACACGCTTTATAATGTTACTATAGGACATTATAGTTTATCCTAATAGCATGGCCTGAACTTGTGTAATTGTCACTGGTTAACCGTAACTTCAATTCCTACAAATAAACATATTAGCCGAAGTTTATGGTGTATATACGTCGTATGCTTAATTCATTTTTTAAACATTAATTCTGTTTAATTAAAAATCATCCTAGCTTGTTCGTGACATCAATGTCTTTTTTCTGCTTCAAGGCTAGTCACAAATGTCAATTATTTTTTATTTATTTAAGGGAGTGTTTGATATTTTCCCTGTATTAGCGTTAGACGAATGAGTTGAATAATGTTATTATTCTGTTTACTGTGTGTGAGAGATGGGAGATACATTCTTGACATTTTAACAACAGCTACGGCCGGGTCCCAGGTAGAATAAGAAATAAAGTCGCTACTAAATTTTTTGGAAAAGGCACAGAAATTCTAATTTTTTTCCCCTGAAATTTGCTGCACGGTAACCCAAAACTGCTTCGCGGGAACTTCCAGATAGCTGCACGGCCACGTAGCCGCGCAGCTTATAGGGAACATTGGTCGCCGTAGGCGCCCTACAACCCTTATTATAAAATACTTTGTGTACATTTCAGAAAGTTTAATATTTCGTATTTATCAAACAAGGACAAGTTAGTTGGACTTTTGAAAATGGTCGGTGCCGCAGGCGCCCTAAAAAAGTGTATTTGTTTCAAAAGAAATAGATTTCAGCTTAAAACTTCTGTCATTTTTTACGGGTGATACGCTAGTATTTTATAATCTATTTCATTTTGTATATATTTTATGTAATTAAATATTTTCTCTCTGTTGTATTCTTCGGTGTTATGTTCCATATTTGTTGGTTTCTACTATATAGAAATTAGTTCTCAACAAATACCCTCTAAATTCACTAGTCAATATACACACGTGCAAATAGAGTTGAGCCAACCGTCGCCGGGCAATGATTTGATTATTTGCCTCCATAGTGTCAAGACAAACTGTCATTTTGTTACATATTGTTTGATTCGCACTTGCCCTGCAATGCTTGCTGTGAATCAATGGCAGTCTCTTTTTGCAGATCAGACAGTTCTGACCATTAAGTCCAGAATGTTATTGTGACTCCCCGGGGCGAAAAGTTTGGGCAGTGTGTTGAGGAAAGCCAATTAGGCACATGTATCAAATTTCCTTTCTTGGCTGGATTATGTTACATAAACTTATAACTTAAAAGCATCAAAAAACGCAGCCTACTGGTATATTACGATAGGTTTTAAAATTGATGTTACCAAGTCCTCCAAACAAAGCCATTGTCGTTCTTTAGAGCAAGCCTTTGATTTCAACTAAAACCACATCATCCAGACAAAGCCATCTTCTTTACGACTACCACATCTTACAGCAACAGACTTTTATCTACATGACCAAGCTATGTTTTAACGACCACCACATCCTACAGAAACATCATTGTATCTACCTTACCAGCCATATTGTTAACGACTACCACATACTTAAGAAACAGACTTTACTCTATCTGACAATGTTTTCAGACTTCCAATGCACTCATGTTTCCTTAAAATAAATAACAAATTTGTATTTAGCGGTGGTTTAGCGGTAGCGCACTGGGCTGCCGAACCAAGACAGAAGAGAGTCACGGATTATATTCTCGGTGCTGGCAAGGCACCCGGGACATTTTCCTAGTCACACAGTCTCTTGCTCGTTAGTGGTGGCTAAATAAAACTTGTAAACGCTAATTCCCATGCCCCATAGTCAATCATGAACTGGAAAGGGGGTTATTATTATAATTTTAGGATCATCAACATCATCATCAGTCTCGTGACCATTGCGGTCGTTGGGGGGAGCGCATGGACACATCTACATATAATGATCTCCACATATGCCTATTTTGAGAGGCTGCCAATAATTCATACAATTACCTCCCTGTCCATTCCTGTATGTTATCCAGTTAGCTTTTCCGTTGTCGACCTCTTTGCCGGCCCCCTTCTTCAGTGCCTTGAAGGATAATTTTAGTCAGGGTATCATGTCGCAGTACATGACCGAACCATGCCATCTTACGTCTCTTAATTGATGGTATGATGGTTTCGTGATGACCCGCAATAGAGTTTATTCTGTCCCAGATATATTCATTGGTCTTGTGTTCTAAATTGGTGATCTGTAGAATTTTCCTCATGCATTGGTTTTCAAATGCCTGCAGCTTGCTTTCAGTGGCTGCACATTAATGTCCAGGTCTCACATCCATAAAGGACAATAGTTTTAACGAGAGCTCTGTCAAGCATGAGCTTTGTTGGCAGGCTAATGTTTTTGCTGTTACATATTTTGGTAAACTTCGTCATTGCAGCCATTGCCGACCCAATTCTAGCTCGAATTTCAGCTTCAGGTGTACCATCTCTGGATATAATAGCTCCGAGATATTTAAACTTATGTACATCCTCCAGCTTTTGTAGGTTCATTACGATAATGGCCATACTGGCAGCTGAGGTGTTAACCAATATTTTGCTTTTCTCTGAACTAATTTCCATCCCATATGCTCCTGATCTGTCTGCAGGTTTGTCATTGAGCTCCTGTAGTTCTTTACTGCTCCCAGCCAAAATATCTATGTCTTTAGCAAATCTCATTTTGCATAAGGGTCTTCTGCCTAAAGAGATGGATGTGTTATGATCAATGAGACGTTCTTGCATAATTTATTCAAGGAAGATATTGAAACGGACAGTTGAGAAAATGCAGCCCTGGCGGATTCCGATCTTCGTTTTGAAGAAGTCCCCTAAGCAGCCTTTAAATACAACTGCACTGCTAGCCTGAGTGTAGAGTTCTTCGATCACCTTTACCAGTCCTTCTTCAATGTTGAAACTTCTAATCACTTGCCAAAAACCTTATTTTCAAATATTTTCTTGCAGAGTTTTGTTAGAGCTTTCGTTACCTCTGCTCCTCCATGTTTCAGCAATTCAGCAGGGATGTTGTCAATTCCTGGCGACTTACCCCCTTTTAAGTTCCGTACTGCCTCTTCAACTTCGCTCAACAGCACTGGTTAATCATTCATCTCTCTGTTCTCTTGCTTTTGTAGTATGTTGCTATCTGGATTGATTTTACAATTGTACAGTTCCGTGCAATTTTCTGTCCATCTTCTTATTACCGCCATGTTATCAGTAATGACCTGGCCTTTACTGTCTTCAATTATCGGAGCTGTAACATGGTGCGTTTTTTAAAGATTTCTTAAAGTCTCATACTCTTTCTTAATATTACTGGCAGCTATCCTATCTTCCACTGTGCGGCACTGGCTATCTATCAATTCCACTTTGGCCTGCCTCATTTCCTTCCTGATATTTGTATTAATCAATCTGTATTTGTCTGTTGTAAACTGACTAGAAATTTTGTTTTTCCTTAACATTCTTCTTTCATCACATAAATCAAGAATCTTGTTAGTGACCCAATGCTGCTTCTTGTTTCGTTGCCTGCCTATCACTTCTTCTGCCGTTGAAGTTAAAATTTAAAATTTCTTTCAAGTTGTTAGCTAAGGCATCTACATCTTGGTCGATAGTGGCCAATGCTGCAAACTTGCCACCAACCTTGGCATGGGATATCTCCGCAATTTCCGGGTCTCTTAGTTTGTCAAGATCAAAACGAATGCGCGGGTTTCTTTTTCCTCTATTTAACTTCAGTTTCAGCTTAAGTCTAGATAGGACAAGATTATGGTCACTTCCTATATCTGCACCTGGGACAGGCCTTGTTTGTGCTTTATTGATACTAGATTTGAAACGCATTTGGTTCTTGATTAAGCCTCCAGGTGATGGTTCTTGATTGCTTGTGTGGATCCAGGGTATTAGCGAGGGTCAAGCAATAACTTTGTGCGAATTCGAGTAATCTCATTCCTCTATCATTTGTTTTACCCCAGCCGAATTTTCCAACTGTACCCAGCCATTGTTGGTACGCGTCAGGGCCAACCTTTGCATTCCAGTCATCCATTATTATTAGAATGTCTTTTCTTGGTTTTCTCTTCATGACTCGTTCTATTTCTTCATATAATTTCTCCAAATTGTCATCGCTGTGGTCGGAAGTTGGAGCGTACACCTGTATGATCGTGACATTATGGGGTCTGGCACATATTCTTATGCGTATCAGTCGATTTGAAATTTGTGTGCAGCTAATGACTGATTCAAATATTTCCTTTCTGACAAGCAACGCTACGCCATATTGATGTTTGGAGTCATCACCACTTAACCAAATTTCATGTCCCTCCTATGCTTATGTTTCCACACACCCTGTCCAACGGACTTCGGCAAGTCCTATGATGTCCCAACTGTACCCTTGTAATTCATGCGTTAGTTCTTTTACTTTTCCACACTGATACAGAGTTCTTACGTTCCAAGTCCCTATATTTTTCCCTTGCCTGGGAAGCCTAATTGGGTCGGTTCCAGAGTTATAATTAACGTCCCCATTCTGGTGAGTTGCAGTGAAGTTCGTGGTTGTTAATCCGTTCCTCGACCGATCTGGCATGGATATCTTTATCTGTTGTGTTTTCATGTTTCCTTTCTGTGTGCTTATTTTAGGATAAGCAGAGAAAAGAAGAAAAAAACAGTATTTGTTCTTTCACAGTGCATGTCATTGTATATACAGATGGACTGAAAGTTAAAAGCAAAATGGCTACACACAATTTTTAATGAACATTGATGGAAAGATGAACTCTTGAATTATACAACTTTTGGACCCCAAGCCACCATCAAAATATGATGTCATAACTTGCTTCCGTTGAAGTGACACCTCCTTTACCAACGAAATTCTGTAATACCTGCTGCTGACTATTCTGGATTTAAAGTCAGCAAGCTTCAAATGATAACACTACTTAAATACAATTACTAACAATATTAGTAAGACACTAAAACAGTATTTATAGAACAACAAATAAAGTTTATTTGCAACAAAACGGTAACCAAGGGCAACAACTAAAAAAAGTAAAGTCCCGAAAGCCCAAAACTTATAAAGCAAAGTATTACAAAATTATTAACAATTTAATATTTATGTTCACTCATAACTGTTTTAAACATATTTAAATTTCATTTAAAACAATAAATTAATTTGAAACTTACCTCCTGATAAAGAGCTGATTCATAAAATATAGGTGGTCGTCTCTCAGTATAATGAGCCATGGGGATAGCCATTTGCAAAAGGGAATTCACTTAAGAATAACTAGTTAATGTCAGCTCCCTTTTGTTCCACAGTAGGAACACTGGAATGTAGGGTTAACCATACCATAAGAAAATGCCATTAAGTAAATTTTTAGATTTATTTATTTTGGTGGGTCATACAAGACCCACTGGGCCTTTGAGTGTATAAGAAAAAAAATAATCATAATATGAGTTAATGGGGAATACACTATATTTAAAACATTTTAAAATTTAAATAGTCAAAATCTTGTCAATTTTTTTATTATTTTTTAAAATTTATTTTGTTTTCCAGGTAATTCTATCTTAAACCTATTGACAAATTGTTATTAAAAATAATAAGAGACTTATAGTTTTTGACAATGTTTTTTTTTAAATCAGTGATGTCGAGCTGAGGCCTATTGAATAAACAGTTCGATTACAAAGTACATGCAACTGATAACGTTTGAAAGGGTAAGGTATTGAACTGAAACCTTGTACGCAGGTTGTAGCAGATAATTTAGTTTAAAATAAAGTAAACTTTCTGAAAGCTTTCGAACAGCATTGTGTTAAATGACTACAGTCATTGAGATGCATGAAAGTTGTAATTCAATGGAAATTCGTGGTCACTGTCTACCTATTTAGCAAGTAACCACAGACAATTGATGAAAATACAGAGGTATTGTTGAGTTTCACACCAGCAAGCAAACTATGTTTATTTTTAAAGTTTCCACTTCATACAAAAATTTCAACTGATTAAGTAAGTATTAGAATGGGAACGCTTTGTTTGATTATAATTTGTATTAATTTAATTCAGAAACTCAGGAAAAATTATTACATTTTCTCGTGACCATCATTTGGTGTCTCTTGTCTATCTGATCATTGTCCTTGAAAACGAAAGTCTCTTTCCCAGTCTGTCTAAATAGAAAAAATTGAAGAATTATATGTAAACATGGAAATCGTCATACAAGGAAATGTCATATGTCCCCTTTTCTTCCTAATTCATATAAGTAAGTTACACAGCAGCATATTTTCTGGAACAAAAGTTCAAATATTTGCTGATGATTGTATAATCTATACAACAATTAAGTCTGAACAAGATATTAAAAACTTACTCATGACCTATATGAAATATTCAAATAGAAAACTAATTGGAGTATGTATTTTCAGCCAGAAAATTGTTAATTGTTATGTGTAAAAGAAAACAAGTAATAAAAACTCTAATGAGTATTTAAACGCAAATTCCAACGAAGAATTTCCTATTTTTTATTCAAGGGAAATATTTCTAGAGTCCCACCAAGAATGTGTCAATATTAAGGGAGTCAAACATAAAGAGATTTTTAAAAAAATCCTTCTCCCACATTGTTCAAAATATTATTAGCTATCGTTTGGCGTTTTATTTCAACCCGATAGATGTTATGGTTGGCGAGAAATTGACAAAATACTGATTATTTTGGGGTTTTTCCCCAGGAAATCCAGTTAACCTTTTCAGTAATTTTTTGGCCCGTACACATCCTTGGAATCTCCTTAACATATTTGCAAAAGACCCGAACCCTCTATCTGGTAAAATTCAGAAGGAGTTGCTTTTCAAAGCTCGAAAAGACAGACCAGACATTTCAAATATATGAACGCAATTTCTCCCAAAGGAATTTGCGTTAAAAAAACAAACAAAAACACACAAAACAAATCAATGCAAACTATTTCATTCGTGAAAATGAATTATGTAAACTAAAGATACAAAAGTTTTAGATGCAATAACAATTAAGAAAGTTCGAACTAAATTTAAGAGGTTATAAATAGAAACTTAAACAGATTAGATGTACTAGGAATATGATACTATATGCTAGATTACTTTGTTGAGACATGTACTAAAATATTCATTTTCTGTATGGGATCCATCCACCAAAATAAATAAACTAGAACAAATTAAATAAAGCGATGACATTAAAATGTGTTCTGGACGAGGTTTAGAGCGGTTCATCTTAGAAGATTTTGCCCATCGATAAATAAATGGAACACCTGTGATGTGCGTCCAAAAGAACTGAACTACCTGGAAGAAGGCCGTTAAATATGCATTAGAAATATACTGGTAAGTTAATATCATATCATTGCAAATAATTTATTTTTTTATTTATTTTGTTTACACTGTAAAGGGGCTGTAACCCAGGGTCACATAAATTTACGAACATTTTCACCAACTTGACAAAAGATGACATTACGTTCCGAATTTTCCTAAACGTACTCAGCACTACGAAACAATGTCAAGACGTGACGTATATCAGCTAAAGGCTAATAGTGAGATGAAACGAGACCAGCAAACCTGATCGGCACGATCACAGACACAAAAAGTGTCTTCAGTAGGATAACAGTATTGCTCATCTCATATTGATCAATCAGCCGTGTATCGAAAGTGCCGATGTAAAAATGTGCGTCTCCTTTCTAACTCATCCTTACGGGAGATACGCTATTTGGGAAACGTCAGTTTCAATGGATATAATCTTGAACACTGAGACAGTCCTCCGCTGACCTGGAGAGGGATGGGCGCCGTCAGGTCTATAAAGCCCGAGTATGTTCTAATGGAAACATTGGAACCCCCTACGAATACGTGGTTATAAAAACCGCGAAGTTATGGGACTAAAATTAAAATCTTCAAGACTGAACACTAAATCAGGGATCAAAAGCGTAACTTGCCATTCGTTGACAAAAGACAACGATGTATGTATAACAACGCATAATGTTATAGCCCCGGGTCATGGCACTAACCATGTGTTCAACCTGTGCGAGCGATTATTGTAACATCAAGAAATATTTCTGAAATTGTGAGTTACAAATGGCATAAAACTTCGCCACCCAAAATATTTCAAACACCACAAACCAAGAGCCTCTGTTTAGTAAAGACCTAATCATGCAAAATGAAATGAATATCTTTCACATCATTGTATCTAAGATACAATATGAAAGTTTTAATTTTGACATATAAGCACTTGAAATAAAAATTTCGTCCGTTATAATTTCAATTACATGAATATTCTTCAAGTTTGATTTTGTATAGGCGTTTAGAAACTATATTTGCATCAAATTATTGAATGTTTATTTGTTCCGGACGTAGCCATCCGTATATTTTGAGTTTGCGCTCTGCTAAGCGATTGAGTTTGACATCCCTGTTCTAGTCTATTTACTTCATTTAAATTTACCTTTATACACTATTTAAAACTACACAGTTACCTGTCTTTGTCCTTTTTACCTCCTGTACAACCTTTCTGTTTAAGTCTGTTTGCCTCAAATGGACACTAACTGTTTTTATCATATTCACCTGATGATCATCTGGCTGTCCTTCTCTTACCTCAAGTGATCATACCTTATTTAATTATAACTTCAGGAAGCCTATCTTGTTGTTATTTCATTTGATTCATGATCAAGTTTTTATATTTAAAAAAAATTATGTTAAGAATTTAAAAAAAAGAAAAAAAGAAACACAACTTACGATTGGTTTATAACGGTCCCGTCTTTTTTCAAGTTGAAGTGTGTAAACTAGGGCTGTTAACGATAGATTTAATAAATAATGGTTAACGTTTGAAAAATTAAAGATTAATTAATCGTTAATTTCGATTAAAGCAAAAAATTAAAATTTATGATGTCATAAGTAACACTTATTAAATGTTCTTGTTGAAAATCTAAATAACACTAGAATGTCTCCTTTATGTATTATCTTTTAACCAACTACGCAAAAGACAAGTTTATTGACATTATTTAGTTCAAGTGATGAGTGGGTCTAATTGACAATGTAACCAGCCGAGCTGAACAATCATTCACATGGAACTGATGTAACTGGTATGCACAAAACGGTCTTGGCACGGAATGGCATTATTGGATATCAGTGTTCATTAAGTTTCCACAATTGTAGAGGGTTAATGGATTCAGGAACTTTAATCTCCATTTTGTAACGCAGTAATTCATCAAAAGAGCTGTCGTCATTTTTCGTCTCTGAGTCACACTCCATTACTGCCGTAAGCTTAATACGCTTTTCATTTGGTTTGATAAGTAGCAAAGTGTTAGAACCATGGTAGGCAAACTTTATCAACATTTGGAACATTCCCGACTGTCAATAGTTTAAAACCTAAATGTTCCTGTATCCGTCAGGAAATGTATTATTTATCGGCCGCTATTCATTATAATCTTTTTTTACTTTTTGACTACCAATAATTTGTAAGTGATGGGTCGATTAATCGTTAAAAAATAATTTAATCGTTAAAATATTTTAACGATTAATCGAGAAAGTAATCGTTAATTTCCGCAGCCCTAGTGAAAACATGAATCTCATGAGTTGCTTGGCTAGATTTAAATCTTGTTTTCTTAAATTATTTAGTTTTATGTTTAATTGAAGAGCCCCGTTTATATTCATGGGCTTTTGAGGATATTTGAAATCAATATCATGTCTCATATTTGTAGTGGGTATGAGCCAATACTGTTATCATTTAGAAATCAGTTATTCAAAACAAGAATTAGGATTATGTATGTATAAACCACTGAACACGTATAATATATTTTGATTAGCTATAAATGTCTCAATAAAAGGATACAAAGACTTTCGTTTAAGGACACGCTACCAATATATTAACTACTAGACTAAGTGATAATAGAAGGTCTTTTTAATTAATAACTGCAAGATGCAAAGACTATAAATGAGTGATTAGCCTTGAGTGTATTTACTTTTAGATAAGCGTTAAATAATGGGAGAATAGCTAAACCATAGCCATTACCGAATTACTAGTTTTTTTCCGATTTTTTTAAATTTTACAGGAATTTTTGATTTTTTAAATAACTCCACTTAGATAATAAAATGTTGATTTTGTTTAATACAAGTTTACATAATTAAATTTTTAAAAATGGTATATAATTGTTACGGAACTTTTTTTTAAAACTTTAGTATAGGGTTATTGGGTAAATGAAAATGAGATAATTATTCTTTAAACTTTTGCTTGTAAAAAATTGACAAAAGCACTCAAACCTTTAAGAGACAATAGAGTATGCCCTATTAGTGCTTGGCCTAGAGCCGTCTTTACACCATTTTGGGCCCTTGGGCAAAGAATTAGTGTTGGGCCCCTGGGCAAAAAAATAGTGTTGGGCCTCTGGGAAACGAAAGAGTGCCCCCACCCCCCACAGGAATTAAAAAATAAATGGTGGATAATATTAAAAATAATGTATTATTTATGTTATTGTCACTATACTAATTTCAACAAAATTGTTGTTAAAGCATGCTGGACAGTTGCAACTATAATCAACATTAAACATGAAAAACAGACAAAGAGATTTTATTTACATGTTTTATAGTATTACATATGATATTTACAACAACTAAAAAAACAACTACATACAAAAACAGATATTTACATATTATGTTTTTAAATAATAAGCACCATAACATATTACACAAGGTCAAACAAAGGTATTAAAATCCGTAATGGAAAAAAAATACTTAGATTAGACAAATTTCAGTACGTTACTTTATTATAACAAGCGTTTGCGACATTTCTTCTCAGTAAATTGTTTTATTATCGGCTTGAAGTCAATGGTCTTCAGGATGTCATTTTCTATGCTCATGACTCATGAGTGAAAGCCATGCAGTTAAAATGATGCTGTCCCTTTGTACCATGAAGCTGATTTTTTATTTATAAGTTTTGTTCTTGAAAAAGTGCGTTCTCCTGCAAAGTTGCTCATCATCATGCACATGAACACTCTGAGTGCACTGTCTATGTCCCAAAAAACAGATTTTGAAGTATCAGAAATTATTTTTCTATTCAGTGCAGGGAGAGTCTCGCAATTTTTATCAAGAGCCATGTAATTCTTAAGATGCTCACATTCATTTAAAAGGTCGTCATAACTCAAGTCCTTGTGGTACGTATTGGAAAGATGTTCGCATTTTTTCTTTAGTGCATCACAAGTAATGGTTTTTAATTCACTCAAGAAAGATAACAGATTTCCCATTTGTGAATACGCCTCTGCACGTCTTGTTAGTTCAACGATTAAAGTGTCCAGAATAGGGAGGAATGTTTCTACCTTTAACTGTAGGTCTTTTTTAGAGTTAACTCTTCTCCTGGCCTATCATACCTACTAAAATGCACACTATGGGTTCGACACAAATAAGTCCTGACACTTGTATTTTAAGAAGCAAGGTCCTTTGCGGCCCTTCTGACACATCTCATGCATGGTTTTGCTCACTTATCTAACTTTTGGTGATTTTCGATATATGCAAAATTAAAGCTTTATCTTCACTATTGTTGGGGACAGGGTATACATATCTATGACTTGGTGACTTATTTTGAACTCTGTGACACTCAAAAAGTTGTAATAATACTTAATGGTCTGTAACAAAAAATTCAAATATATTTTTTGAAAAAACACAAAAAACACCTATAAGGTTGATAGGCTCTAATTTTTCTTTAAAAATTCTTAGGGGTCAACTGTATCAAATTTTAGAACCCCTCATACTCAACAAAAACATCACAATATTATTGTCAATATAACACTATTGATTAAAAACCCTTCCTGATTAATTTCACGGCTTTCAGATTCAATAGAAAGCAGAAATAATCAAAATAAATAAAATTATTTTCATCAGAGTCACAATCAAACATTTTGGAATTTTACGATATCACTTACAAGACAAAAAAAAATCGTTTTACAAAACAATCGAGAGGAAATCAACAATGGTGGCCACCAGTTTAGTAACAGGAAACACAAGAAATAAATGAAGAGTTCTGATTAGTTGGTACGAACAAACGCCAACCAATTAAGGTCCACGAATTATCATGGCCGATCCTTCGGCCCTTCGTCTTTTTCGCCCATCATACTTCGGGCGATAGATCGTCTATTTATAGATTCACTTTTACCAAAACATACCGGGTTTGGGTTTATTTATAGATTCACTTTTGTTAATCACAAATAATGGATTAGGGTGTAAATACTGCATATCATTTATTTCATAACAATATAGTAATTACTTAAGCCTGATCTGCATTCGGACTGAATATTTTATAGATTGTAAAGTACCACGACACGAGCTCGCATACACAATTTGAACTCGCCACGAACCAGGGAGCCGAGAGTTTTTACAAGGAATAGTGTATATTGTATAGTCTTCGCTACAAACACAAAATAAATTTAACACATCATTTCCTATGTTTTAAAAAATAAATTTAAAAAATCGCAGTTTTAACTTTAAAAATTATAGGGATTAAAACTCAATCTATAGAATGTGGTAAAAGACATGTCTGAATATTGGTCCAGGTTCAAGGTTTGAAGTGATCGAAAAACTTTAAGGCCCGTTCGCATATAAGCACAAAATTATGAGATTTTTATAAAATAATTCAAAATTGTATACGGGGTTTCTGAAATCCTACAACATATTCACATGGGACCTCTAGGCTCGTTGGCCACCGGGCAAATGCCCAACGGGCCTATGCGTTAAGACGGCATTGGTGTTTGCACAAGATGTATATATATATAAAATATATTTATTTATATATATATATATATATATATATATATATATATATATATATATATAACTGCCTTCCTATTCTACCTCCCATGTGGGTACTAAACCATGTGGCCGTCGTCGATGCAGAATATGTCATTTTGTTACCCAGACGGACCGATTGTCTTCCCTAAGAGGATATTTAAGATTAGGAATGGCTTTCTTTGCACCAGCCATAATGTAGTCTACACCTTTATGTGTAAGCGCTGCTCTTTGAAATACATAGCTGAGACGGGGAGGCTACTCTCTTATCGTATCGCAGAACATGTACGTGCGATTACAAAAGACAAACAGTGTCCTGTCTCCCGACACTTCAATGGACGCGACCATATGGGCGTCGATGACCTGTCTGTCACCGCCATGGTCTCTTGCACAAACACAACCGGCGGGATCAGTCTGGAGAATAGACTAATCCAAGAGTATGGGACCCTTGCACAACATGGGATGAATGTTGTGTTTGCGCTGACCACCTAAATGATTGGCCACACCTACTCTTCTCTTTCCTAGATAAGCTCATACTACTCCCTTCTTGTTATTGTTCTCTTTGGCTCTCTTTGGATTTCACCACACCTACGTTTTTATTATTTTATTTCGTTATATTCGTTTTATTTGTGTACGTTTTTGTTCGTTGAAGAAGGCTCTTTGCCGAAACTTTCGCTGTTTTGTTACGTCCTCTCTTGCTCACTCATACCCTGTTTACATGTTATCCATGTACTTATTTTCCGACTTCTGCTTTAATGTTTAAATAAAAATTAGGCACCAATTTATAAACCGATTGCTCTTTACAATACCTATTTTGAAGTTCTTAAACTCGATATTTTACAGTGGAACTAATTTATCTCGACACCATTTAAATCGCAAACATCAATACGTCGGATTGTTATGTGTCACAGTAACATTCTCTTTGTTCATTTAATTTTCCTACTGTTTATGTCAATTCTTCCGTGACGCAGGACAATACTACCTCAAGGGCAAAACACCACTGACATCGGTTATATAGCCGGCTAACTCGAAGGGGAACTACGAGAGCTGTGTTAAAATGATTGCGCCTCGCATCTCACGGGGAAGCCCACCAACTGAGCGATTCAAATACAGTCGGACCTCTCTAAGTCGAAATTCAAAGGGACCCGAAAACAATTCTTTCAGCACTCCTTTTTCTTGTCTTGGTCATTTTTGGTATTTGCAAGAGTCACTTAATCCCTTGTGAAATGCACTAAGACACGAATTAGCGTCCGGCACCCCAGAATAATAACCGAAATGCCTTGGAAAATTCGACTAAGTAAGGCTGGAATCCAAAATTCTTCGAGTTAAGGAGATCTAAAATACATTAGTCCCAGTCTTATGGCATTTGGCCGGGACCTAACAACTTATTCGATATAGGGAGGTTTTCGACTTAGGGAATTTCGACTTAACGAGGTCCGACTGTTTCTATATCAACTTTAACATAAGCCAAACAGTAATATGTTTTTCTTTTAAATACCCCATGATTTTACATTCTTCAACTTGATAGAGTTATGTTTAACATGCATTTATGGAATTATTCAAAATATTGACCTATTTGACCAGGAAAAACCTGCAAATTAACTCCTGATAATATGCATATACTGTTAACAATCAGTGTAATTAAAGTTAACGTTAACCAGTCCAGATTTAAAACTGATTAGTCCTGATCTTAGGACCAGTTAATCGTTAACAACCTTATAAAATGCTAAGGTTCTTTACAGTGGCGTAGCTAGGGATTGGGGGCACGGGGGCTTTGCCTCTTTGGGGGGCCCTGCATACATAGCGGTGGCGTAATATTTAATGTAAAAGAAATGGACACTCCTTTGGGACCCCTCTCAAGTGGGGGCCCGTGCTGACTTTTGAATTTGGGAGACAGCTAACATAAATTACCTCGCAGGTTCATTCGCTAAAAAGTAAAATTAAGTTTCATTAATATGACATGGATGGAGATTTTCCTAATTTCATTAAATTTTCTTGTGTGCTTTTAAAAGCTTATGAAATACGAGTATACCTCACACGGCTAATGGACAGGTAATCGGTATTTTTAAAAACCGCGGTGTGTGAAATATATAATAAAATATCCCAATGTACCACAAGCAGATCATCAGCATCAGCAGTCATCCATTAAACATCACATAATAGTATTATTGATAAAGGTTGGTCAAGTGTACAAAATTTAACATATTCAATCATTTCATCAAAACATCACAGCAATACTGTTGTGTTGAAACAAAATTAACAACAAATAAAATAAAATGTAAAAAACAAATTAAAATGCTCAAATAAATTTCTTGTTCATTCTAATTTAAATCAAACACCAAAAAACTTAAAACAAAAATATCAAGACATTGCTAACATAAAAGATACTTTCATTAATCTCGATGCTTGTTTATCTCGACGTTTTTATTTGACAGTCCACTAACCGTGTTGTACAGTAAATATTTAATTTGATAAGTTAAGTTTCACGCTAGAAACTCGTTGTCGATATGAATGTTTATCTAGAAATTTGATATTTTAAATTGTTTAAATTTAAGTTTCGTTTAATGATGGATATTTACTAATATTGTTGTTCTTTACATAGATATACTGTTTGTGATGTTCGACTGCGAGTGTTGATGTACTGTTGATATTTCTGAACTGTTGGTCTGCAATGTTCCTTCTAAGGTTCGTTTTTCCGTGTGCAAAGTAAAAAGACTCTTGCGCTAAGTTGCACAGCATTTGTTTTTTGTGCAATATTCTACAAAATTTGTTGGCCGGTAGTTCTAAACAGCTGCGTTGCGTCGGCTAGATGTCTGCGCTGCCGCGATGCCACGCAGCTTATAGGGAACATTGCTGGTGGTAATTGTTGAACATCAGTGTTGTTGGACTGATGATGTAGAAGGACTGTTGCTGGTGGAATGATGATTTAGGCTGACTCTTATAATTGATTAATTGTAGATTATATAAACTGTTGTTAATGATTATGGTTGATTTAATAACTGGGCTGAATCAAACAAGTCGTTCCCAAAAGGCTTATATGGTAATTAATTATGCGTTCTCTTCCTTTGTTATTTAGGTTTAGTTTCAGAATTTCAATAGTTCAATTTCCCAGGTTCTTTGTAACGCGGCAAGCAACAACGATAGCGCCATATAACGGGGGTACGTCACCTTTGCTTTTAACAATAACTGTTGATATTGTATTGGTAGAAGTAAATGAGACTGGAAGTTTGCACTGTTAATGTCTGTTGAATGTTAATGCTTGTGAACCATTATGTTAAACACCTCTTTGTAATTGGTTACAATTCAAGCTGACGAACTATTGGAATGTTAACAGCTCTCGCTGTCCCTTACACCCCACACAAAAGAAATGCATTTATATTCTTAAAAGGAAGTAAACAATTACATGTTTATTTGGCGTGACTTAAAAATTCTAGTAAACTGTAATTCTAAAAGTATTTCTTATTTATTCTACGCCATTGAAATAAATTGTAAATTTTTTGACGCCTTTCATTCCCACATATTTTTTTTTAAATTACAAGGAGTAAAATGTTTTGGAAATATTGACTCATCAGAATTTAAATCTGAGATTTTTTACTTTATATTTCGTGAAGGTAATCAGTAATGTAAAGTTTCAAGTAATATAAATATTGAAATTAATGTAAGTGACTCAGACAGGTTTAAGATGTTATTGAGGTTGTGGCTGTGAAGATGAGTCGTTTGTTTAAAATAAATACAACACTCTGAAGGAAATGAACTCAATTTTCTATGTAATGTAGGAAAAAAAATAGATTTCTTCCTGTTATTATTTTTTTCAAAGATTTTATGAGTAGCAATGTATTTGAGCTTTTTTACATTGTTCATCATAATTATTTCATAAAAGGTTACAAATGCACCTTTACCGAGTGATAGATAAAATTCCCTTACTTGCTTACTAAAAACAAACAGTCCTTTACAGGCAAACTTATTAATTGTTGAGTAACCTCATTATCTTTTACTGACTTCCACTTTGTTTTAAATGAATTTATCTCAAACCAATAGCACTGAAATGACGATCAATTATTTCGTAGTTAGATTTAGAAAACAGTATAAATTAAGCAATCCCGTAAAAACAATTTTTTTTACTATAAGTCCCTTAAATATGAGACATAACTAAAATTATAGATAATGTTCAAACGCGACAAACATGTACAGACTGAAACAGAATGATCTCGCCTGGATTTAAAACCGAATAAGGGGGTGTGGACATCGACGGGTGGCGTCAACGCGTGAACTCAACTGGCACGTGAAAAAAAAATTTAAGAAACTGTGAAATTGAATTTCATGTTATATAGAGATAAACTAAAAATGCATTATTTTAATTACGGTAATTTCGATCGATCTGAAATTTTGATACGATGCGTTGTTAGGTTGATATGAGGCTATGTGCAAAATTTAGCTCGATAGCATCACGAGAAGTGTGTCATTGTTTACTCTTTTTTTTCGCCTGCCAGCATGCCACGCGACGAACGACAAAGACGACGGTGAAGTTAATATAAGGGATTTAATTAAACAACCCCTTAAAAACAAAGTTTTTGACTATAAATCCGTTATATATGAGACATAACTAAACGTATTGATTATGTTCAAAACGCGACAAACATTTACAGACTGACACCGAGTGATATCCCCTGGCTTTAAAAACGGGGGAAGGAACGGGAGGGGGTGTGGAACTCTACGGGTGGCATCAACGCGTGAACTCAACTGGCACGTGAAAGAAAAACAATAACAAACCGTGAATTTGAACTACATATGTTACAGAGAGATAAACTAAAAATGCATTAATGTAATAACGGTACGTTTGAGCGATCTGAAATTTCGACACGAAGCATTGTTTGGTGACACAAATCTATGTGCCAAATTTCAGCTCGATGGCATCACGGAAAATGGGTCATTTTTTACCTTTTGTTTTTTCCGACAGCCCGCGAACGACAGAGATCACGACAGAGAAAGATGATGAGATGAGGACAGACAGAGAGACAAGATTTCGAAGATAATATAATGGATTTAAAAATGACCAACTGCCGGTATCCTATCGAGATGAAATTTTCCGCAAAAATTTTTGTCACTCAACAACGAGTCTATCAAAATTTCAGATCGATCGAATGTACTGTAATTAATGCATTTTTAGATTAGCTCTATATGTCTCTATGTAGCATGTAAATGTTTATGTTAGTCTGTCGCTTGGTGCGTTTTGTATTGAAAATAATTTTAGCAATGTCTCATGTGTGTGATGCAATAAGATAGTCAAGAAAACATTAATTTAAATATATATCGATCGCGACTCATATATAAATGATTTATAGTAAAAAAATGTTTTTTTTCAAGGTTTTTATTTTTTTTTAAAATTTTGTAACGATCATAACTGCAATTTGTATGTTTCTTTTTAGAAACAAGAAACACACGTCATGCAACAAATATTCTCTATAAATATTCAACAGGTAATTTAAAAATAGAAAAGATGCAAAAATTTGAATAGCTATAATATTCACTGTCTTATTTAGGTGAAATTAGGATTGATTTATTCTGATTTTCTTACATTTCCCCAGCTCTGCAGATGTCAATAGCGAACAACAACATCATGTAATGGAGAGAAAAACATTTTATTCACACTTGTTGTGCAGAATTTTCACAACTAGAATGCCTAACAGTATGGGTGCACATAAGCTATTAAATATCTGGAATAAAATTAAGCTCACAGAAGCGATAGTGTCATATGTATTGCAAGAAAAGTATCCAAACCTAATTTCTTACTGTTCGCATTCACTGAAATAAGGATGAACAAACTTGTTACAAAGGGGACATATTCCATTAGAATTTTTTTTTGAGGATCGAATTCAGTAACTAAGGCATTTTTTAAACGTTGCCTATGATTTCGTCTTTTTATTTGTATACTTAAAAAAAAGTGTTATTATAAGAGTAATATTTTGTTGGCAGTAAATGGGACAATACTATCGCAAATACGAGGATTAAATATCTTATTAAAGCGTTACTAATAATAAAATTGGAAGATAATATGAAAATTTATAGAAACTAGATACGCCCAATGGCGTAGCTTACGCGCCGACTTTCTCGTGGTTAGTGCAAAGAAAGGGGGATGAACGGACACAAACTACAGCAAAAAGAATTCAAACAATGCGAGTGAACGTCGTTGGGGGGAACCACCGACACATTGTTGGTCTCGAGACATCTCACTGCGGCTATCTAACTGCCCACCACCCTAGCTTGCCAACAATAAACAGTGATTGGCCGACAATAGCGAGAGTCAGCCATGTCCGCAAAAAAAAAGCAAAAGAACGGGCACAAACATTCATTTTTAAAAATTGAAAAAAATAATGATTTCGCTGGAGATTGAACGCAGGAACTTTCCGTGTGTAAGGCGGACGTGATAACTACTATACTACGAATCACATGTTATTCTCTGAAGGCACAAAGTAAGTGAACGCAAGAACCATTGTTGGTCTCGAGAAATTGGTCGACCCCAGTGAGAGTCATTCTCCATGCTTATTTGCACATACTCGCTTTGGTGAATTATATATTCATATGAGATGTATACATTATACTACGTATCGTGCAATAAATAAAATGTGTTGAATTATTTTAAAGAAATAGATAACATTTCTGTTATATAGTAAACATTAATCAACATTTTTAAAGAGCAATTTCTCTCTCTCTCACACACACACATTTACTTGTTTTGATGTTTGTAACAAATATTTCATTTAAAAACATTTACGATTGTAGGCCTATGTTATTTATATGTACATAATAAATATAAACGTTTATACATGTCCTACAAAAATAACATCCCACACAATGGCTCATATATTAGTAACTAAGGATCGAAATAAGGTGTAATTAAATGTTTGAATAAAAGTGTAAATAATACATAGTAATTGTTATTTAAAGTGCAATAGGGTAAAAGCATAAAAAATCTTAGGAGATTCAAAATTAAAGTTGCACAATTTTATGTGATTCAGCATAATACTACATTATGCAAGATAGAGGCATTAAGAGGACTAAGATCACAAGAAAAAAGAAAAGGTTTGTCAGCAGAAACGTATTTTCTAAGGTTCAGAATGTCATACCAGACAAAGACGACAAATAAATAAAAATGTATATGTATTCACATTTTTTGAGGCCCCTATCCTATTAACGCGTGCATGTAGACGGATCTGTATATGTCGTCTATATATGTCGTCAACGCTTCCGGATCTGTCGTCAAACGCTCGTAAACACATTTTTAACTTGCTAGAATGCTAAAATTTTCAAAGTAGGTTTTGCTTGTGAGAAGGATTAAGCTATTAAAGTTTGAGATCGATCGAATGTACTGTTGTTAAATTAATGCATTTGTAGTTTATCTCTATATATCTGTATATGTCGTCAACTTTTTCAAAACGCTCGTAAACAAGTTTTCTAACTTGCTAGAGTGCTGAAATTTTCTCAGTAGGTTTAGCTTGTGGGGAAGATTAAGCTTTCACAGTTTCAGATCGATCGAATGCACCGTAGTTAAATTAATGCATTTTTAGTTCATTTACGCATCTCACTTTTGAAAACAATTGCTGATTCTTTTGACCATGATGTTGAATTTTTTGTGTTTAAATTTCTTATTGACAGAATTATTGGAGGAATCGGTCATTTTGTATGTTATTGCAAATCTGGAGAAGATATTTGGTACTTGAACGATATTGGTCGCATTGCAACCATTGTGAATGACCCAAACAGAAGGCACATCAATCCAGTGATATTGGTTTATTTCAAATAAAATTAGTAATATCTCGTCAAAATGGTTTCGATTGTGATGATTTTAATCAGACAAGAAGAGAAATAAATAAATAAGGAAAGGAAAGGAGTTCAGAATGTGTACGTTTATATCTTTAGAAAATTTCAAATTTTGCTCAAAAATTTCGTTCTAGATGAACTTGGCTATCAGGACATTTAACAAGACTTCAAGTCAAGAAAGGTGTGATCAAATCAACAGTACCACCCCATGACGATATATAGGCAGAAATAAAATGGCAAACAATTTACCATAAACACAAATTTCCAATTTACAGATCATCGCCGGCTTGATTTTCGATGACAAGGAACAAGAAGGAAAAAAGTAGAGATTATGCAATTTATCATTTAAAATTATAAAATCTTCTATACTTGTTTCAGAATCTTTATGAAATTGAAAAAAAATATTTTAATTAAATTGTAATGTTAAAGAGATTAAATTTTCATGAATGAAATAAGTTTTACAAATCTTACAAAACGCGTAAAAGTAGAAAATAAAACGAACAAAAAAACTTGTTTTAAAAAGATGTGGTCCAGCTGCAGTGAGAAATGTTGAATCTCGCATGAAAAAGCAGAAAATAATTGTTTAGTCACAAACTAAGTAGTCACACAGGGGGTCTCAGAAATTTTGTGTTAGTTGATCACATTTTATATCTCACATTAAATCCCAAAATCGATCACAAAAAATATCAATAAAACTTAGATTTCTGAATATCGCAAACAACGCTTATAGAAATATTCTATGGTAACAATAACACAGTTATTAAATTGGAAAAAAATGAAATTATAAACTAAGGAAATAGGGTCAAACGTATATTTGGAGCCAACTATTTTGAATCATATTCATAATCAAACGAAATACCTTGAACCGTTTATTTTAAAAAATTGTACACTTGTTAATTTAGAATAATTTAATAAAATACACAGAAATAAAATGATTTTTTCACTTGATTTCAATGAATTGCCTTATGTCTTTGTGTCCAAGTCATTGTATTCAGTAAGGAAAGTATTTAATTGTTTCATTTCTTCCTGTAGCTTGCCTGTTCCGTGGTCTTCTTCAAATATATAGTTTTTTAGTGCCATTGCTTTTTGCTTTAGGTCGTCCTTGTGCTTTTCTGGTTTGATCACTTTATAAAGATCATCACTTAGCGATTTTAGAAAAACGAAAAGCGGGGTAGTAATTTCATGTTGAAGATCTAAATACAGATAACACGTGTTGTGGTTTTTCATTTCATTTTGTAATTTTACTTTTAAGTCACCTAAATTCACAATCAAAGTTTCTAAATCTGGAAATGTCGATGGCATGATACCTAAGAAACTGTCTATTCTTTCATTTATTTTCTTTTCTTGAGAAGTTATAAGTTTCAATTCTATTTTTAAAGATTGTAGTGAGTTATTTATTTCCTCTTTTAAATCAACGAAAAATTTATTTAAAACAAGATGATCTCTGCGAACTTGATATCTTTGAAAATTTTCATTTGTATAAAGTTTGCCATTTTGTATTATACATTCTGTTTGTTTTTTCAACTCAATCATTTCCGCATCTCTTTTACCGTCATACTTCTGATTATTGTGAAATAAAACAGCTCTGAAATTACATTTTTCTAATAGTGTTTTCAAATGTCCTTGTTGTCGTTCGCACCAAGTCTTAAACAATTTTTGACTTGAATTCTCATTAGAAATACCGTTATCACGATCGAAGTTGTCACCATGAGTGAAAATTAAAATAGTGAACTGGAACATTTCCTCGCCAAATATTTCTGTAAGTACCTCAATTACACAATACAGTTCTTCCAAACCAAATGGATATTCATAACTCAAAACTATAACAAAAGCATGAAAACCTTTGGGACAAATTTTCATTGCATTTATCATGTTTTTCTTTGCAAATCTGACGTTTCCTAAAGCATCAAAATCGGTATTTTCAAGTCCTGGAGTATCAGTTACACTTATCTCTTTTCCCCATCTTTTTATCTGATAAATGCCGACAGTTTTTGTGACTGAGAATGAGCCGCCATAAGAAACAAAGACAGGTTGGTCTTCAGGTACTCCAGCAATAGCATTACAACAAGCACTTTTTACATTTCCAGTTTTTCCAATAACAAGAAAATTTAATTTGCTGGACAATAAATCAAGATCTACTGTAGGTTCAGTATTATGTTTATTCGTTGATGAATTTCCTCCCATTTTTAATAGACTCTGTTTACGATTGGACAGCTGGAATTTAAAAAAAGAAAAATGAGAAATACTGGTAAAAAGGTGTTTTTGTAAGTTTTTCATCAGCACGCATGGTTTATAAACTTTTCGTTTTCTGCAGCCACTTCTTTTCTTACTGATGCCCTTCAAATAATACTTAACTTCTTTCTCTACTCACCCTCTTGACAGCATCACTCTTCCACAGACACACTTATCTTTTCTCTTCCTAACACACACGCTTTTTTTACCCCTCATCACCATTACACATTCGTAGTATTACTAATAAAAAGGCTTTCAATAAAGTATTAAAATAGTTTTTTTTCCCAAATTTTACATTTCAAATTAACAAAGTTTTCTCCGACTGGCAAACGTAGTTTATGTGCATCATCTTGCCACTTATCAAGAGAATGCATAAAAGGTTCATTAGAACACAACTGTGGCGGAGTCGTTGTCTAGGGGTTGAGGTTCCCCCTTAGCCACAGATATTTACCACGTAGACGGGTAAAAGACTTAGCAACGCTGGGTTGTTTTCTTTCAACATAAGTTTAATGACATCCAGAAGCTTTGAACATATTTATGGTACAGTACAATTGGCAGTTTACAGTTGATGGTCATACCATCCAGAGTCCTCGGCCCAGCTTGACCGGATTGGACTACGTTCACAAACTCCACACTCTATCGTACGTCTTTCACCTGTCTGCTACTTGGCAACTTAACAATCTCACAGCGACACACAATGTGACCCATTTTATACCCCGTCTTGTCCGACTGGTTTTTGACTGGCCCCTGGGTCAATCACCATGTCTCCCTTTGACCGTGGTCCTGTCAATTCATTACAACTTGCACGTACCTTGAGTTCACCCGCCCCCCCGTTCCACGAGGACAAGTGTTCACAACCCCATTTATGCGTAGTCATCCCCACACCACAACATCTGACCGTAACACCCCCCTCCTCACGAGCGACCTTAGCAAGAATGTCGCGAGTTTATAAACATAAGGTCTTGAGGTTTTGGTGTGTCATGATCTACTAATAATATATCCCATTCTTACACACACAGGTATTTCATTAATATATAGTTATTTTAACAATATTCAACAATTGCAATGTGCACTATATACAGAATTTTCACCAGTAATATGCTAGCTTCCAAAAAAATATTAGTTCACAATAGCTGGTGTATATTCCCAAATACATAATAAGGAATCGTTTTATTTACATTGTGGAACTACCCGGTTTTCGTACCTGCGTACGAGTCTAGTCCTATACTACCTCGCTTTCGAGGGTAGCAAAGGTTATTATTACTCAAAATGATAACGATATATATACATCAATATACTAAAAAAAAATTTGTCACATTTGAAGTATTAATATTCTTCACATACAAAAAAAATCTTGGTATGGTTAAATGACTTAAATGATACCCATGTTTCACAAGCAAAGAATCTCATGGTTCAATGATTTAGATGATCCCCATGTTTTACAAGCGAAGAAAGTCATGGTTCAGTGACTTAATTGCTCAACATGTCTCACAAACATTGAATGTCATGCTTCAATGGTTTAATTGCTAATCATGTGTCACAACAATCACTATCCACCCAATTTTCTGTCCCTTTTCATTAATACTTGCATCTGTATCTTTATGGGACATGTTATGTATGTTTTCTGTCCCCATAGCGGGATCTCGTATGTATATTTATCGTCCCCCCTACTGGGACCAGTTATAACCACCAGTTAATGGGTTACAAATTATCATATTCATAATCATAACATAGTCATCGGCAAAATTTTCATGAATCAAAAATTTCATCATCATAACATATAATAAATACATATTATCAATGTTATACCAAATGCCCGAGGGCTCCAAACATGTTGTGCTTACATAATCAAAATGTGTCGTGCACCTAAGAATTGTCTTATCAATTCATATAATAGTAATACTGGGAAATGGTCGCTCAGACCCCCCAAGTAAATACAAAAATACAGTATCATAACTCCTCATAGTTATCAACAAATAGCAGCCTCATCATCCTAATCAAAACATTATCATCATAACAACATCTCTTATCATAAAATTTGGACTGAGGTCTCCAGTGCACAAAATTTCTTATATGATCAACACATTTGTCATGAACATACGAACCACTTTATTTCATTTCACAATGATACTGGTACAAGGTCACTCAGACCCCAACTTCAATCCCAACAATATTATCATTAGTCATCATAATTTTCAACAAATTATCATCATCATAGAAGACACAATACCAATTCCGTGTTAATTCAATGTATGCATCAAAAATCATAGTCATTGTTTTTGATGGTGGAACATTTCGTATATTTCCCATTCTAAACAAGAAACGACTCTTATTAGCATTACCAAGAGCGTACCCTAAAATTTGGGAAACTACAATCATTTGTCATTGTCCCAGGCTTAATTATTAGCTATTTTGATCATTCTTGTACTCAACCCTACAAAATCTGTCAGTATACTGGTAGTCTTAGTGGGATTAGTGGGACCGTGATTTTCTATCAGTCTTTTGTCTGTCCCACTACCACTGTCTGCTAAGTACGTCAGCCAATGTATTATCAGCCCCTGGGATCGGTCTGATAGTAAATTTGTATTCTTGTAATGTTAACGCCCATCGTGCCACGCGGTTATTAATGCTCTTGGATGTCTGTAACACCGTCAATGGTTTGTGGTCCGTCTCGATAGTAAAGTGATTACCAAAAAGGTATCTTGAGAATTTTGTAATCGTCCATACTACCCCCAAACATTCCTTTTCAATTACTGAGTATCGGGTCTCCCGGGATAATAGTTTCCTGCTTACGTACGCTATCGGGTGTAATAATCCCTCCCGTTCTTGCATTAAGCATCCCCCTATAGCGGACTCGCTCGCGTCTGTTCTGATTACAAACTCATGATTTATCTCTGGCAGTATAAGGATTGGTTGTGTAGATAGAGCCTTTTGGATCTTTTCTAGTGCTTCTCTACATGTGCTAGTCCATTGTACTTTTTCTGGTTTTCCTTTCTTTGTTAGATCTGATAGACTGGCCGATATATCTGCGAAATCCGGAACAAATTTTCTATAATAACTGATCAGCCCCAATAAGCTCCTCACTTGTTTCTTGGTGTTCGGAGGTTTGATATTTAATATTTTACTTGTTATACTGGCGTTAGGTCTCTGTGTACCTCCTCCGACTATATGACCCAGAAACTCTATTTCTGAAAACCCGATTTCCATTTTTGTTGGCCTAGCTGTCAACCCCGCAGTTTTCAATCTGTTTAGTACCTGATCCAATGTATGATTATGTTCTGTTATGGATCTTCCAAACACGCAAATGTCATCAAAAAAACTGACCACGTTTTTTTGATCACCTAAGACTCGACGCATGCCTCGTGCGAATGTCGCTGGTGCGTTACACAGCCCAAATGGCATGTATTTAAACTGATACAATCCCAAGTCAGTTTGAAAAGCAGTATATTTCCTCGAGTTTATTTCTACCGGTAATTGCCAATAACCTTTCACTAAGTCAATTTTTGAGAAATACTTAGCTTGTCCTAATTGAATAAATAAATCTTCCTGATTGGGTATTGGTTCTGCGTCTGTTATCGTTATAGCGTTTAGTTTCCTGTAATCAATGCAGAAACGTGTGGAACCGTCTTTTTTCTTAACTAGGACTATTGGCGAGAGTAGGTGAAGTTGACTACACCCGGAAGAGCATCGGAGGAATAACGAACACTAACTTAGACAGTAACACAGAAGCTGACTACAGCCTGGACAACTTCGAGGTTACAACCTCAGTAATACGTGACAGTGAAGGCGGTGACTTTGTGACTCTCTCGCCTATGGATACTGATACTGCCCTGGTATAATGTGTTTTTCTTATGTATGGGTACTATTTGTGTGGTAATTTCTATCGTACAGGCAAGTACAACTTAATTTCTAATATTAAATTAGTATGTTTTAGATATTATATATTATATATTTGTATATGATGAATCCCCAAATTGTATTATTGAGATAGTATTTTGTAGATTGAGTATTGTTATATTGGGTCCCTAATACAAAACGATAGGAAGACGGTAGACGAATTTGAGATTGTGACCGTAGAGTAACTACTAATATAGAAACATCGACATGGAATTGCCTAATGTAGAAAAACTGAGACAAAGTGCCCGGGAGCTGGGATTTGAAGGGGAGGAGGCAAAGAGATGGGTTATAGAGGCGTACAAGAGGGTGGAAGATGAGGAAAGAGATAGAAGGAAGAACGAGCAAGAGGCGCGCAGGAGGGAGGAAGATGAGGAAAGAGATAGAAGGAAGAACGAGCAAGAGGCGCGCAGGAGGGAGGAAGATGAGGAAAGAGATAGAAAGAGGAGGGAGGAAGATGAGGAAAGAGAAAAACGGAAATTCAAAAGGGAGGAGGAGAGTAAAAGGTTGGAGCACATTAGGATAATGGAATTGAAAGCGAGGGAGGAAGAGACCCCGCGGGTAGAGGAAAAAAGCACAGGGAACTCGGGAAATAAACTACCAATGTTTGATGGGATAGGGGATAACTTGGAATTTTTTTTGGTACGATTCGAGGACGAAGCGGGACACGGGTTGCGGAATCGTGGGGGTAAGGGAGTCTCTAGTTGATAAGGAGTGTGTGACAAACGAGACAGTCACTTGTATATTGTTTGATGGGGAGAGAAAGGTTTATAGGGTAGGATATATACATGTGAAATCACCGTATTTTACGGGAATGACAAAAGCTGCCCTACTAAAGAACCCACACGTTGACCTAAATATTGGAAATATCAAGGGAGCTACCATGGGAGACGGGTATAAAGGGGTAAGGCCAATACACAGGGGCAAAGGCTACAGCCCTGGGCCCAACACTACAATAAAACAAAACCACATTAATGCAAATTGGAATAAAGACAGCCATAGATTTAACTTCTCCCACCCCAGCAAAACCCCTAGATTGTCATCTTTTTGTTTGGTAGCCTGTTCCCCTCCATTGATAGTTGTCTTCTCTTCGGCTTTCTTCCCTCCTACCTTGGACTCTCTGATTCCCTATGAGTGGTGCACTATCCCTTGTCAATTTCACACTTGGGTGTGCCGCCATGTATCCCTCACCCGTTTTAATAACCGATGTTAAATCCAGACTTCCCCTTTCTAATATGTGCTCAACAACCCCCCCGCTTACTGTCTGTAATAGCTTGTCCACTACTGTGAGCTCAAATAGTTTCTCGTAGGTTTTCTCGGTTTTTGAAAGCTCTATCCACTTGGTCAGGTAGTGTCTAATTCTGTTTGAGTAAGCTAATATGTCCTCTCCTTTTCTGGGTCTAACACCTGCTAACCTTTCTCGATATCCTTGGGCTGTTAGCCCAAAATGCCTGGATAAGGCGGTTTTCACCTCCTCATATGAGGCCTCTACTCCATTTCCACTCCCCGCATAACACACCGGTAGTAGCGGTTGTGGCATCAATTTTCTAAGTTCATACCCCCAATGTTTCACTGGCCACTCCTTGTGTCTCGCTTCGTCCTCGAATCGTACCAAAAAAAATTCTAAGTTATCCCCTATCCCGTCAAACATTGGTAGTTTATTTCCCGAGTTCCCTGTGCTTTTTTCCTCTACCCGCGGGGTCTCTTCCTCCCTCGCTTTCAATTCCATTATCCTAATGTGCTCCAACCTTTTACTCTCCTCCTCCCTTTTGAATTTCCGTTTTTCTCTTTCCTCATCTTCCTCCCTCCTCTTTCTACCTCTTTCCTCATCTTCCTCCCTCTTGTACGCCTCTATAACCCATCTCTTTGCCTCCTCCCCTTCAAATCCCAGCTCCCGGGCACTTTGTCTCAGTTTTTCTACATTAGGCAATTCCATGTCGATGTTTCTATATTAGTAGTTACTCTACGGTCACAATCTCAAATTCGTCTACCGTCTTCCTATCGTTTTGTATTAGGGACCCAATATAACAATACTCAATCTACAAAACTACTATCTCAATAATACAATTTGGGGATTCATCATATACAAATATATAATATATAATATCTAAAACATACTAATTTAATATTAGAAATTAAGTTGTACTTGCCTGTACGATAGAAATTACCACACAAATAGTACCCATACATAAGAAAAACACATTATACCAGGGCAGTATCAGTATCCATAGGCGAGAGAGTCACAAAGTCACCGCCTTCACTGTCACGTATTACTGAGGTTGTAACCTCGAAGTTGTCCAGGCTGTAGTCAGCTTCTGTGTTACTATCTAAGTTAGTGTTCGTTATTCCTCCGATGCTCTTCCGGGTGTAGTCTGTATGGCCTCCCTTTCTGCGTCTGTCTGCAATTCCACTGCTACGGCTGTCTACAACACCACTGCAACGGCTGTCTGTAACACCACTGCAACGGCTGTCTGTAACACCACTGCTACGGCTGTCTGTAACATCACTGCAACGGCTGTCTGTAACATCACTGCAACGGCTGTCTTCAACACCCCTGGTCTCGTCGTTACGAGGTGTAAGCCCTACGCTCTCGTGATGATCTTGCTATCGGGATGGCTAGTACGGCCAGTTCGTTGATGTGTTTTTCGTCGTTTCTCCTTTAGTGACGTGTCTTGATGCACAGCGTCTTGGCTCGGTTTTTCGACGGGGCCCCCACTGTG